>CABHPR010149499.1:0-29659 GCA_902168415.1 Peromyscus melanophrys | reverse complement strand
TGTGTGTGTGTGTGTGTGTGTGTGTGTGTGTGTGTGTGTGTGTGTGTTGCTCACAAGACAGAACAATGCAAAGCTAAGCTCAGGCTCTGTTTTTCATATTGCTTCCTATTTTCAATAGCTACTGAATGCCAGAGAGGAAAGGAACAACACACATATGTATACGCTATTCCTTCCTTCAATTGGCTTTGTCAGCTGGGTGGCGGTGGCGCACGCCTTTAATCCCAGCACTTGGAAAGCAGAGCCAGACAGATCTCTGTGAGTTCAAGGCCAGTCTGGTTTACACAGCGAGATCCAGGATAGGCACCAAAACTACACAGAGAAACCCTGTCTCAAAAAACAAAAACAAAAAAAAAAAAAATTGACTTTGTCAGGATATTTCGTGACAAGTAACTAATACAAGAGGGTTCATTTATTTGCCTGTGACTGAGAGTGACTTTCTCTTGAGCCCCTATTAGCAGAAAAGAAAGCCGCACTAATTCCCAATCCCGTTTACATTCAGTCCCTTAGCCCCTTTAGGTGGTATCAAGCAAGGCTCTTTGATAATGCCGCTCTGGATTCCATAGCCCTCCCTCCTGGTACTTCTTGGTGTAGGCGCTCAACCTCCTCTGCTCCTATAGTGATGCAGGTGTCCCCTGAGGACTGCTGCTCCTATTGCAGTGGCAGCTGAAATTGGTGGGTGTTGAACTTCTGACCTAGGGCTTCCTGCCTGAGAGTGCTCTCTAGCTCCCCCTGGCTGCTGACTCAGCCCGGCTGGCTGTGACTCAGCGGTCCACCCTACCGTTCTCCACCTTGCAGTTGCCGATGTAGGGCCACCTCTTCCCTCTCACTGACCGTCTTTGGCCAGCTTTTGCTTAGACAGACTTTGGCCTGTGTTTAGCTCCTCTCTATGCTACAGGACCTGAAGAGATGGAAGAGATGCTCCTATCTGGATGACTTGCCGAAAGAAATGTAATTGTTAGGGTTTTGAGAGCTGGACCAAGGTCTGGAAGGGTTAGCGTCTGGTGACAGTTCTCTCTATGGATTGTAGAAGGCCACCTTCCTCCTGGGCCCACAGAGGGCCTTCTGCTTTGTGTATCTCTCCCTTTAAAAGGCCACCAGTTCTGCTGGATTAAGACCCAACCTTTATGACCACATTTAACTTTAATTATCCATCCCCCAAATGTGTTTTTTAATTTAGGGCTTGACTAGGTGCTGGGAACGACACAATTAAGTCTCTCTCTCTCTCTCTCTCTCTCTCTCTCTCTCTCTCTCTCTCTCTGCCTCTGTCTGTGTCTCTCTCCCTGTCTCTCTGCCTGACTACCCTGTGAAGCCAAGTTCCCAGGCAGAACTCTGAGAGGGGATTTCTTTCCACTGTAAGGTAGGACAGTAGCCCCCTTTAGCTCTAGATGTCATCTAGTTCAGGAAAAATGACAGGCGTGTGGCTTGTAAATGAGGAAAAGAAACTAAGGTGACATTTCTAACAGCAAAGCAGAATGCTTGTGACTTGGGAGACCCGGGCTTTAATCTTTTAATGATTTTCTGTGCGACCCCAAAGTGACATAATCACCTCCTGGGCTTTAGCTCTTCTTCCTTAGTTTGGGGGCTGATGACCTGCTTCCTGGGGTGATTAACAGGAGCCAGCAGAAGGCATGCTTGCAAAAGTCTTCTCCTGCAAACACAAAATGCTGTTAGATGCCTCAAATAAAAATGATGGAGATGAATGCATCACCTTTCAAAGGTCAGGACATCTAGAGAATGAGCCGTGAGCGCTAACAGCTGAAAACCCCCGTTCCACATGGTGCGTACGACAGCTGGGAGAGAAACTGGGTCTCACCATCTCGGGGGGCTAAGGAGAAGCTTGGGGAAATGTGCCCAAATGAATAGAGATGGATTCTATGAAATTCAAGACAATACACCAGACATTCTGCAGAAGCCTCCTATGGCCGTTTGTCAAAGAGAGCAAATCCTCAGGGCGTTCTCTTTAATATACTTTTAGTAAATGTTTTATTGTGTTGGATTATGGGAATTAGGGGAATGAAGGATCCATATCATATTTTTCAAAAGCAATATTTTTAGAATCACAAATTATATTGAAATTTTTATACCAAGAAAATAAAAACAAAGATCAGAAGAACTAAACAGCATTTATATATGTCTCTACAGAGATATATATGTATATTAGCAAATTGAAATATAGCAAAAACACACAAAACACCCCCGTAAAAGAGATGCAAATTATATTTTTGACACATTTTCAGCACAATCACCTAATACAATTTTCTTTTATAGGCAGAGGTAATAAATAGTGCAAATGTATATTTATGGTGTGTTTGACAAATGCATTTTCTCAGTCAGGGGAAAAGCTCCAGTGAGTTTACCATTGAAATGCCTCTCATCTAGCTCACCTAAATTGTTCCTCTTTCTTCTCAATTCCTCACTATGACCAAGTTGGAGGTAGAAAACACCCTCTGGTCTCCAAGCTTGAGGCAGGTGTGGAATGGGAAACTGGAGCACACCCGAGACTTGGGTATTCCTTGTTCGTGTGGGTTCCTCAGTCTGCACACCCCTTGAGAGAAAGGCCATGGCCTGTTCCTTGTCCACAAATCTTTCAGCCTCCAGGACAGAGCCTTGCCTCTCTGCCCGAGCATCTGTCTGTCTATGGAGTGCACGTTGACAGGCCAGTGTGATCAAAAGGCATCACTCTAGACTAAATGGGACAGTGTATAACTTCTCGGTCCAGGTAAGTAAGGAGAAAGCTCAGGAGCCCAGTTCTGGTAAGGAAAACTACTGGAAGGTAAGAATAGAAAATGAGAGCCTAGGACTTTGGCCCTCAGTTAGAGCTGCCCTTGGGGAAAGGCTTTTGGTGAATACTTACTCAGAGCAGGGGGAGGGAACATCCCATGGGGGCAGAGGGATGGGATATCTGAGGACAAGAGGTAACTGGGACGAGGAAAAGTCATCAGACCCATGTACTCCTCTCTCCTTCTCAACCCAGTGGAGTTCACCTTAGAGACAGGCTTGGACATGACTCCTTTCACAACAGAGACCCAGCCTTTCTCTCCAACATAATAAAGCCACAAGGCTTCTGGAGATAGAAACTTGCAAGCTCCAAATGCAGTCTGCAAAGGAACACCAGAGAAGAGCCCATCGCTCTCCGTGTGGCCTTTTTCCTGCCTGCTCTGTCTACCTGGACTGTGGTTAGGAGGGTCTGCTTAGGAAGGCCAGGTGCTCCCTTCTTTTATATATGCCTCTCTCCAGGTCTGAAAATGAGACCCAAGCCACCCTACCATGCTGCTGTGAGCAGATATATTTCAATTTCTTTAAGCTTGGGTGACATCCTTGGATGAGGAGCTCTAAGTACCAAGAATTATTGTTATTACTGCATAGTTACTGCCTAGCATGCAGCGAATTACCCTGTCCTGCTGTGTAGAAGATGTATAGTGATGGGGAAGTGTGGAGGGAGGAGAGGCATGGAGACTGCAGGAGGAAGCAGAAGAAAGTGTGCTAAAGAGGATCGGGAACTAGGAGGACCCCATGCGTGGAGGCCTCCATCAGACTCATACTTACAGCCAAAGGCAAGCAATGCTTCCTTCCCACCAAGCTAACACAGGACACTATGAAGACACAAAGATCAGAGAAGCCATCATCCAGCTTGGAAGCATGGCTTTAAATCCCAACCTCAAGACTTGCTGTGTGCCTTAGACAAATGTGTGAGCCTGTCTGGGTCTCAGTGTACAGCAGCAGGCACCCAGAACTGCAGCAATTATTACTATTGTTAATACTCCTGCTATTGGTAGGCCCTGATCCAGTGGCCAGTGTTTCGCAGCAGGATCTGGTTCATGCTCAAAAATATTAATTTCCAACAGATCAGGATTTCCCGGAGGAGCCACCGAAGAGACTACCAAAGGCCACCAAAGGAGAAATGAGAACCCACAGCCAATACAGAACTGCCAGAAGGGTTCCAATGATATCTCCAAGAATTGCCAAGGACCTCCACTGGGAACCTCAAAACCATGGATGGTTGAGAGATGGATCTAGCAAAAAGCAGAAAACAAAAAGCCTTGGATTTATTTGTGGAAGAGGAACCAATGTGGCACATGACATGTCACTGAGGAATCAAAACAATGTCCCTGCCCATTGCTCTCGCAAGGCTTCTGGACAGAAATGCTGCCTACTGTACTCTTACTTCCTCTCCAGAGCATTAGACATAGATGTGGGACTGAGGACCCTTGTTACAACTAACTGCATCTCTGCTTCCAGCATGTCATGAGAGGTTGGGACAACTTGTGTGGCTGGATAGCCACGTTCCAAGCTGTGCAGAGCCTGGGGGAGTCTGCTGGAATAAGTATCATCCTGGTGCTGCTCACAGAGAGATAATGATAGAGGCATGGGACGTCCAAGGATGCAAGAGAACAGCAGCAGGACAATGTCCTAAGAGGACAGTGAATGCAGGGCATGCCAAGCCCTTTTCAGCTTTGGTGGTCGGAAGGATTGGACTCCTTCCAGGGAATCCTGGGGCACCTTGACATAAGAGTCTCTGGTCTAGCATGCAGATCTACCCTCTTTCCAGTGTGGTGCATGCACACTGTAAACCCAGATGGAAATGTCCAAGTCTTAATAACTAGTTTCCCCATCCACAGACGGACTGAGGTTGGTTGTTGAATTATTCCCCACCCAATTGTTGGCATCAATTTTATGATCTGAGGACATGTCACTGAAAGCATGATTAGGACCTCAGTGACATGAATTAATTTAAAACAATAAATTCCACTCTGAATCAAGCTACCATTCTGGAAGCGGCAGGAAGTACTGTGCTGTTGGGTACACCAGCTGCCTCTCTCCTCCTGACCCCTCTTCTCTTGCTGTTTTCCTTTCTTTGCTCCCGAAGTACTGTGAAGCCAGAGGGCTCCCAGAGACAGCAAGCCCCCAAATACAGTCTACAAAAGAACATTAGATAAACAAGAGACCGTCGCTGATTGTGTGGCCCTCCCCCTACTCCAGGGATAAGAAGTGAACAGTCGCTCCTGGGACACTAGTCAAAAGATACCTTTTCCATTTTCCTCTTAAGGTGTCCAGAATTATTCCTCAAACTCATCTCTCCATTAAACCGATAAAACAGAACAAAACCACTTTTTTACAAAAAGTACCCCACTCAATAGAATAGGCTGTGGGATGTTGGGAATGTAAAGTCTACTGGTGTACTTATCTATTCCAGGATGAGGGCACTCACAGGGCTGAAGGACTTGTGGAACTCCCAGACAAAGGATTAGATGAACCCCACGCACAGCGTCTTGAAATGAGGCTGTTGTGACACCTCCATACCCCCTCCCAGACCTTTCATGAATTAGTGTAGTGTCAGACACACAGACTGTCATCTCTGGAGATGCCAGAGTCTTGTGGGGATGTAAATCAGGCACAGGGGTGTATGAATGCTCAGTCCCACTGCCATAGGAGCTTTGGGGACATGATGAACGTGTCTGTCTGTAGAGATGAATTCAGGAGGCCCCATCACCGTGTAAGAACATAACCGTGTACTTGGGCTGCCTCTCCACACTGAAGTCGGAGGATTGTCAGCACATAAGTGGGCAGCACCATTCTCTATATAATGCTATACTCATTCCATGTAACGCTACTCCTGTGCCACGCACCACAAGGCATGCAGACACATAGCACACCAGGGAAAAACCATGAAAGCATAACGTGTGCTGGACTAAAAGTTTTCAGCGGATGCCCTTTTGGTTCTTTACAAAAACCACTAGAGAAGTGACTCTCACTGCATGCAAATGAGAGGAGATGCTTCTGTCCATTTGGAGATTTCTAGCGAAAGCTGCTCGCTGCAGGTTGAACTCAGCCCAATCCCCCCACCCCCAGCCCCTTCTCTCGGCTGGCTTTGAGGAAACACGGTTCTCAGTTTGAGAATTCATCTTGTCTGATTAATGATGTGTACACAGGGATTTCGGGCTCGTCTTCCTCTTCTTGGTCTGTTTTATTCCGTTGTTTGCTGTGCTACAACCCTGCGGATAGATGGTTCTGCCATGATAAATGTAAAGTTTGCATAAGCCATGTAACAGCAGGACAGCCTATTATCACTGTACATTTTCCATGGCTGTGCAAACCTCTGTAGGCTATTTTATTGCTAATAGATCCACAGAGAAACAGTAGTGATTTTACGACTCTTTTTAAAATGGAAATTCATGTTTGAGAAATACAACTGGGAGGAAACAGATGTAAACCACTTAAGCATTTGCAGAAAATTGAGATGCACACTCTTATTTACAGACCTACATCGCCTCCATCGCTTTATTTTCAGAATTAAAATAAGCAATCTGTTTACCATGGGAAATGAGAAACTGTAAACTTGTTGTTTTTCCTTTTACATGGCAATGGCCGCCATCGTTGGGTTTAATGGCAGAGCTGAAGCAGGGCGACATTTTTTTCCCCTTAGATTTTATTGTCTATAACACATTCCCTCTGTAATCTGCCTGAGAGGTAGGCAAGTGGGAAAGGTTTTAGTATAACTATATGTCTGAATTCATATTATGCTTTAACAGCTCAAATGATTACCAGAGACATTAGAGGGATTTTAACTGGGTATTTAACAGTACCTGGAAATTGCTTAAAATACTGGAAGAGTCAGCCCACACCAAACTGCTTTTCTCTGTCAGAACACAGAAGAAACTGTGTATTCTTATTATGTTCCAACCTGCTCATAGCTTAAGGAAGGGTGGCAAGTGTCCTGTTTTGGAAAGGAGACATGAATTGGAGTATCATGAAGTAATGCACAAACGAGGTGGCTGTACCAAGCTGCTCAGAGCACCTTCCCCGGGATACCTGGAGGCCTCTCTGGCTTCTGAGTTTATTTATTTTTCTAGTTTGGATCTGTATCTTTTCTCTTATGGTAAACTATTCATTAAGTAAAATGCCCTATTTTAACCATTTCTAAGGGTAGAGTTCAGCAGCATTAAATACACCCGGGTTAATGGGCAACTGTCACCACTGTCCACAAAGGGAGCTCTTCTGGCCTATGACCCCCACTCTACTGCCTGTCTCCATGAATTTGCCTGTTCTAAATACCATGAGTGACTCAGACAATATGTGTCCCTTGGTGTCTGGCTTATTTCCCTTAGTGTGGCATATGGCATGGGAATAACATTGCTGGTATGGGTAATCTGTGGTTCTGCCTGCTCGTCAGTTGACAAGCCTCTGATTTTAATATGGAGAGGAGGCCCAAGTACAAATGGGGGCATGGTTATTCCTGAACCCTCAAAAGCAGGCTATAGCCAGCTAAGGAAAAGATCTGCCCAGGACTGGGGAAGGCAGGGAGGCCTCCTGGGAAATACTGGTTTCTACCATCATAGGCTATGTGGATGGAACTTGTGTTTTTATCCCAAAGTTTTTGTTTTGTTTTGTTTTGTTTTTTGAACATGAGAAGAGACCAAACCCAACCCTCTTAGAAAGCTCAGCTTGTCTCACACAAGATATGAAGAGTTGCCATAGAGCATGCTTCCATCCACATTCATCCCTAGCTTCTCAGCATCCACCATGTTGAAGGTACTGGGGACACTCTCTGACCATGGCCTTTGAGTCACAACAAAAAAGGCACAGCCACAGTGAATGGGGTCAGAGCTCACCCATCCGTGTTGACAACCTTGTGGCCTGAAATGGGGGTTGAAGTACACGCACAAACCTATTTGCCATGCGCTCCACTCTTAAGCTAGAGAAATGAAACAAGCATCCTCCACGTCTCCCTCACTTTCTTCCTGCCCATGGGGTACAGAGAAGCTTCTGTTTACAACCCCTTGTGACATAAGCTAATCACAGACCTGTGTGGTAGAAGCTTCCTGACCCCACTGCTACTGCTGTTGTCACAACTGTCCCAGGTTTCCATGGACTCAGCCCTGCTTTCTGTGCTGTTGGGGGTCATCATTAATGCAGGACGCTGCACATAAGTAACTGTAATTCATTTCCGTCACCAGTGTATTATCCAATAATTAAGTAAGCCTGGGCGTTTGCCTAAACATCTCTGATATTTTACAGAGAAATTGGGCAGTAGACATTTGTTGAGAGTACATCTTATTAATGGAGAGGTTTGCTTTCAGCATTACACATATGTAGTAACGTTATCGTCAATAAAACATGAGCACACGGAGATTCCGTTATTCCAAACAACATGCCTGTGAGCTCTCCAGGACACTCTACCCATCTTGCTGATGAAGTCAAGTGATTTGCCTACAGACATAGCACCCACAAGGGGTAGACAGGTTCCTTTAATAAAACAAAAGACAATAAAAAATTCCTCTTTGTTTTATTTTTAGAATTTTAGACATTACTATAATTATATCCCTTCCACCCCTCCCTCTCTCCCTTCCAACTCCTCCCACCCCCACTCCTTCTGAAATTCATGACCTCTTCAATTATTGTTACATATAACAATATATGTACACACATATGTATGTATAAATAGAACTTGCTGTCCATTTAGTGTTGCTTAGATGTATATGTGTTTATAGATAACCACATGGGGTCAGATAACTTATCAGAGGGCTCATCCCTGGAGAAGACTGACTCTTCCTCTCTTAGCAGCCATTAATCGCTTGTACTGCTTATCTAAGGATAGAGCCTTGTGAGATTTCCCTTATCAGTGTTGGGGTGTCCATTAGTGTCGTTATTGTGAGGTCTTGTTTAGGTGACCACATGGTTAAGATTTCATGAGTGTAACTAACTCCCTGTCATATATAGAAAACACTACCTGGAAGCAGATGTCCTGGTGCTCTGGCTCTTACAGTCTTTCCACCCCCACTTTTGTGATGTTCCTGGGGCCTTGGTAGTAGGGGTTGTATTGTAGATGTCTTAGCTATGGATGGTTATCCCACGTGGTCAGCTGTTATCTGCATTTTGACCAGCTGTGTGTTTCTGTGGTGGTCTCTGTCTGCTGCCAGAAGAAGCCTCTTTGAAGAGAGGTGAGAGTTGCACATATCTGTGGATATAAGAACAGGTATTTAGAGTGCATTGGAAATCACACTGGTTTAGGAAAGTGGTGGTTGTAGGCTCTCCTCTAGAGCCATGGGAAGTTGGCTAGGCTTACAGTACCAGACATGGACTCGCTCCTACTGAGTGGGCCTTAAGTCCAATTAGACGGTTATTGGTCACCCCTCAGCTATGTGTCGCTATTGCAGGCTCCAGTGTGTCTTGCTATGTTGAGCATTGCTGTGGTTCATAGGTTTTGCAGCCGGGTAGGACTTGTAATCACTTTTCTCCCTTGGCAGCTTGCATAGATCCCTCCAATCAGAGAGCCAAGCCTCAGGGAGGAGGCTTCCAGGTCAACTCCAGCTTGATTCCTCATTTTAGTCTTGTGTCTAAAATGTGTGGTGTCTTCAACAACAGGGCCTTACCTTCAAGTTCTGGAAGGCAACCCAGAGCAATCACAATAACCTATATATTTGGGGGGTCTCTTGGACTTCCCTGACCAACAACTCAAAGGGGGTTTCCCTGGCTTGGCACTGGGGTTTGTTAGATAGTCTATGGCTATTTAAATCACTTACAAATTACTTTCATGTTGATTGCTGTTCTGGACACAATAGCTAGGATATGGAAACAAACTAGGTGTTCATCAACTGATAAATGGCAAATGACAGTGTTGTACCTTGACACAGTGGAATTCTATTACGGTGTAAAGAAAAATGAAATTTGAAGGTAAATGGATAGAACTAGAAAATGTTATACTGAGTAGGGTAATCCAGACCCAGAAAGACAAATGTTTCACTCTCTCACTCGTGTGTGGACCCTAGCATCAAATCTCTAGATTTGTGTATTTAACCTGGAGGACCTATAGAACCCAGAAAACTAGAGATGGACCATTGAGATTAGGAAGGGAGAAGAAAGACCTTCAGGAAGGGGAGATATAGAACACGGCCGATATGAAGGGGGATGGAAAAGGATGGGAAGAAAGTTTCAGTGGGGAAAAGGATGGGAGAGGAGGGCAAAGAAATGGTGGGGGGTTGTTAACATTATGGCTGTTTGAAAAAAACATAGAAACTTAACTGTTTTACACACACACATGCACACACACACACACACACACACACAGAGAGTTTAATTGGAGTTACCCTGCACAAGAGATAATGCTCCTCCTAGAAGCCATAGGTTGCCAAATACAAAGCCCAGTGCCTGGTATGGGGCACCATCTCTCAAGATGTTTGTTGGGGTGCTCCAGGAACCCCTAGAACAACACAGGGTATTGCTATTGTTCTTGGTTGCTGACCAGAACTTGATGGCAAGACCTTGAATACATCACATATTTGGGACACAAGACACGGAGAAATCAAGTTGGTATTGACCAGGAAACTCCCTCCATGCTAGCTCGCTTTCATAATTCCAGTGGCGCTGTGTTGGTGGCTAGACGAGAAAATTCACCAATGCTCTAACCTGGCTGCGAACCTTGAGAGCAGCAATAACAATCAACATGGCAAGATACGCTCAGGGGTGCAATAGTTCCAGAAATGTTACGGAGGTAACCAACTGCTTTCTGACCCGATTCAAAGCCTGCTCCACAGGAAACCATTTTGGGGGAGCTCATAGACTCAGGGGTGAACCTACTACTATTATTTTGCTAAGTGAACATAGTCTCAGAGTGCCCTCTAAATTCCTATCTCTCTGCTCATAGACTAGTGTAACTCTCAGACCTCACCAGTGAAGTTTCTTTGTGGAGTGTGCAGCAGTTAATGTAGAAGCTCGTAACTGGTCCAAGTGCAGATACCAAGCGCCCATGGAGTGCTCAGCCACTATATCACATCCCTCCTGCAAGACTAGGAGACCACCACGAAGGAGAGGGCAGAAAGATGGTAAGAGCCAGAGGCTGGGGAGGACCAGACTGAAACAGCACCTTCTGAACATGATGGAACCATGTAGAATTGCATGCAACTTGTTGGGAGGTGTGGTTGGATGCTCAACCATGACCCTGCTGACTCCTCCCTCTAGGAGGGAGGGTAAATAGTCAACCATCCCAGCTGTGGTGACCTTTTGCCAACAGGCCAGCAGAACTGCCGTAGATGGGTGGCAGTGCGGCTGGGAGGGCAGTTCTATACTTTACTCCACAGACTGCAAATGGCAAGCCCTGCTTGGAGTCTTTGCCACTCCAGTCATGGCTCCCTTCAGTCCTCGTCTGTGGAAACCCTTCAAAGACCAGGAAAGCAGGCTACTTAACGTGTGTTTAGAGGCCAACCCCTCACAAGCCCTAGACCGGAAAGGTTGCTGATGTGTGTGTGTGTGTGTGTGTGTGTGTGTGTGTGTGTGTGTGTGTGTGTGTGTGTGTGTGTGTGTGGTGTGTGTTATGATTGTGCGCGCGCGCGCGCACCCATGCCCTGACAAGAATGGAGGAAACCTACATAGACATGGATGCTTGAAGAATCGTCCAGCCAGGGCTTCCCAACACTGTGTGACTGTGGCAAGATGCACGCCTGTGTGCACACATCCAGGGCAGCCTCAGTGTGGTCATTTCTTCAAACATTTCTTCTTCTCCTCAGGCAGAGGAAATATGGAACCCACATCACTCCTGGAAAGTAAGAGAAGAATGTCCCAGTGGCCAACTTTAAATGTGATTCTCAATTGATAAATTCTGCTCTGCCTTTGAATTCCCACCCAAACTTATGTAGTAGAATCACACCCAGAAAGTTCCCCAAGCTACCCTTCCCACAAAACAGTCCAGCACCATGTTTTGTTGTCCCAACATTTTGTTTGTTTGTTTGCTTGTTTTTCCTCACCCTACACAGTTTTTCTTGGGAAGAGCTAGACCCCTCATTCCAACTCAGTGTATCCCAACCTGGTTTGGCACCTCTGTAGTTTAAGACCTGCTGCTCACTGTTTGGTTGGTTCCTCGTTCAGCTCTGGAACACCTACACACACACACACACACACACACACACACACACACACACACACACACACACACACACACACACACTGCAAATAAAATCACTTTTCCGTTGGTAGCATGGACACTGCAGGATTTTGTTCCTGCTCCTCCTCCTTCTCATGATGAAATGACCCATCTATCTAATTCCCCTGACTTTTTCACCCGCTCAGCAGTGACGAAGTGTTCTGCTCTCCAGGCCAGAGGACAGACCATCAGATGTGTGGGAGGAAAACCAGCCCAATCACTGGTGAGCATCGTGTCTTTTGGGACGAGATGTATATATTATATATATGTTTTAATTGAGTTAATGTTTCCCTTCATTTTGCACATCACTCTGTGGGTCCCGTCCAGCTTCTGTTGTTGGTAGATGCACTTTGTTCTTACAGATGATTTTTCAACACTTGGCTTATAGGTTTGTTTTTAATTATTCTCCTTCAATTTCCTTTCCCAGGCTCCTGTCATATTTCATAGAGGACACCGCCTTGGGAAATTGCCGTCTCTTTGGATTTCTTCACGATGCACAAATGTTCACAATCTTGGCATTTCCATTTGCATGCTTCAATCTCTGCACCCTTGTTTACGCTGTGGAAGATGTTCAATTAGTATTTACTCAATAAATGAGTGAGGATGTATCTTACATCTTCCCACACATCTATACTGAGTGTTTAATTGCCTGTCTTCCACTGTGCGCCAACTGAAAAGGCCTTAGAAAAGCTTCTTTCGTGGGATAAATGTCTCGCCTTTCCAATGCGGCCCTGACACTGAATGCCTTCCACCCATTTTATCTTTGCTCCTGGGCTTCATTTTTCACCTTTTGTGTTCTACAGTCTTAATTTGCAGTGGGTTTCTACATCTTTTTGTGATTGCACATACTGGTCGATTTCTAAGTTTTCCAAGTAGGAGAGCTAGCTCACCCCATCCCTGAAGCACACAACTTGGTTGTTGGCTGGTTGGTTTCATCCTAGAATGCTATAGGCTCCGGGTCATGGTTTGTGGGTTCAAGGTCAGCCTCTGACCTAAAGGTAGCCAGTGCTGGTTCATGCTTTGTAATCAGACTTTGTATCAGAAAGGCAAGCTAACTGGCCACCAAGACTTTTTCAAGCAAGTTTGACTGAGAAGGAGAGGGAATCCTTGGGTGGTTGTGATGCAGGAAACAGCAGAGCAGATGCTGAAGGCAGCTCCAGGGTCTTGTGTGAGCCGAACATGTCAATGGAACAGAGATTATGGGTAACAGTTTGAAATCACATGGCAAGTGTTGTTGGTTGTTTTTGTTCTTTTGGGGGACCCACCACCCAGCTCCCAAATAAATCACACATGGAGCCTTAGTCTTAATTATGAATGCCCCGACTTAGCTTGTTTTCCTTAACTTAAATTATCTCGTCTACCTTTTGCCTCTGGGCTTTTCCCGTTCTCTTACTTCTGTGAATCTTACTCTTCCTCCATGGCTTGCTATGTAGCTGGGTGGCTGGCCCCTGGAGTCCTCCTCCTTCTCTGGCTACTTTTTCTTCTCTTCCTCCCAGATTTCTCCTTCTATATATTCTCCCTGCCTGCCAGCCCCGCCTATCCTTTCTCCTGCCTTGCTATTGGCCATTCAGTTCTTTATTAGACCATCAGGTGTTTTAGATAGGCACAGTAATACAGCTTCACAGAGTTAAACAAATGCAACATAAACAAAAGTAACATGACTTAAAATAATATTCTATAACATTTCCCCCTTTTTGTCTAAATAAACAGAAATGTTTTAACTTTAACATAGTATAACTACATACAACAAAACCAGCTATCAAGTTAGAATTAATTTACAATATTCAGTCCATTTACATTTAGCATATTTAGAGAAAGCACTCCACCATCCATCCTAGTAACTAACTCCAAAGTTTTATACATAATTTACTTTCTATCATAACTAAGGAAAACTGCAACTATAACTATCTAGTCTTCAACTCCATCAAAGACCCCAGAAGGATATAATATTATTTAAGTAAACAAAAAGTACATTGCAAACAACTTCCAAAAACTCTAGAAATGACAGAGACATCTGACTGCCTGGAATCACCCAAAGTTCTTCTGCAACATTGGGGAATTCATCTTCAGCCTATAGGCCCATAGGATCTGGCAGACTTTTCAGGAAGTGAAGCAGGAAATTTGAAGGACTGTCCTGCCTTGTTTTTGCAAAGTTCAACGATCACTTTCCTGTGTGTCCTGCAGAATATCTGACAGACTCTTCTGTGAAGCAGAAATTTTGAAGGACTGTCCTGCCTTGTTTTGGCAAAGTTCAACAGTTCTTTTTCCTGTGTGTCCTGCATGTCAGTCTGCACAGCACATTGTCAGCAATCAAAGACAAAACCAGTTTCTTTGCCCAGTGGCTAATCTTGCCACAATAAAGCAAACTTCATAAGGAGTTTCTTCAGTGTCCATTATCTTCTCTGAAGTAAATTGGTACTGCCAGGAGCAGATGTGTCTCATTGTCATGAAAAGCCCTAAGTTAACAAAACATTTTAAATACCATATTCTGTAGGTCTTTGAAAGGTTTGAAGACCGTCTATCTATCTAAAACATATCCCTATATATTTTAGGAAAGTATACCTAACATAGCTACAAATTTGATTGTTATGAATGACTAACCACTAACCTGTTTCCTGATCATCTTATATAGTTTATAATAACAGCTTTCAAAAACTAGAATTTTACCTTACATCTTAAAATGAACTGCATAGGTAAAATACATTAAACAAGAATAGAAACATAAATTGGTATGCTGTAACAAAAATAAACTTAAATTTTTTATCAATATACAAAAATCCTTTAAACAAGAGTATATATATATATATATATATATATATATATATATAACTTTAAATTTGAATGAATACACTATATTCCCCTAAATGATAACACACATCCATAACCCACCAAATAACCAAAAAAAGCTTCCCACATCCCAACTCTTGAGAATGTGGACATCATTTTCTCTAGACTGTTTCCTGCTATCTGTGAATGAAGCCATCTTTTTTAGGGGTCCCTAAGAAAATCTGAGATAATGACCAAGTCCTGGAAAGACCAACGGTAACCTTTGCTGATAGATATCACCTGTCAATATTCAGGAGGTCTCATCTTGTCAAACCTGATCCATATTAACCCTAAAGGAACCCACAGCCTCTCATCTCCTGTGGGAACAAAACTCCAAAGAATTTTTGATTTCCATTTGACAAATGTATTTTTGACTTTTTAAAAGTTAAGGCATTCCTAAAGTATACAGGCTGATTTATTTCAATAGGTTCTCTTTCAATTCCAGGTCTCCTTGCAACTGTCCTTTGCTTTTCAACAATCAAAAAATTCAAAATCCACACAATAACGTACAGGATTCAGACTCCCTGTGTATTTCCAATCTTACTGGCTTTTTTCTTTATATTACTTTTAGTCTCTCTTTAAAGACTTTGTTATTTTTAAACTATCCATTTATTTCTATGACTTTTTCTTTACTTAAGCCTACACACATTGTAAAACAACACTGTAACCTGATTAGAGGTTTTTCTGGTCTGGACCTCTTTTACTGCGTATCTTTTAATCTTTTTGACCACCTGAACAAACTTTATACTGCTAAGCAGCATGGACCTCTGCCTGCTTCTCAGGTCGTGAAAACCAAGTGTGAAACTCGCAGCAAGTTGGAAGTTTGCCTGACCAGGAACTGCATTCAAGCTTCCTAGAGCTCTAGAATGCTGATGCTTGCACTGAGGCAGGCATTTTTACTTAGTTTTTTGTTCCTACTTCACTGACCGGCAGAAACTGTCTGGCCAAAATGCATAAAGGAGCCATGTCCTTTTTCTTTTTCTTTTCAGCTTTCTTAAGCCCTACATGGAAATAAGGGCCCACATTGAAATGTCAAAATGTTGTCGGTTGATTTTGGTCTTTGGTGGGCCCCCTCAAAGAGCAAAGGGCCCACCAAAGACCAAAAACAACCAACAATGGGCAAGAGGGTGACGGGTCAGCATCTGGAGAAAAGTCGAGAGAGTGGAGGGCCCTGCAATCCTGTCAGGCAGCTTGACTCATTTCATTAAGATATCACAAAATCAAACACATGATAGCGCCAAGATGCAGGATCCTCAGCCTTCCTGTCTGCGTCTCATCCCTGGAAGCTCCTGATCCCATGCCTCCAGACACCAGGCAGCTACTGTTCCCTCTGAGGCAAGCTGTCTTCTCTTCCTAGCTCTCCTGGCTGCTCCTCAGTGCCGTCTTTCTCAAAACATCTCCTTTTATCTTCAGCCTTCTTCACGTTCAGCTCACCTTCCCAGGACAGAAGAGAACCAGTGACCGTGACTCTTCCTGGGGTTGTGGGGGCTGCTAGACTTGGGTCCCTCCCCAGGGAGCCTCTGCCTGCTGTGGCTTGTCCCTGCACATCCACGGCCAGCCTCACTTCCTCAATGCTTGCATCATTTTTCCCAGGTAGGCATTGCATCACGATGCCTTCTTGTTTGATGTCAAGCACATCTGAGTTGCCTGTGAAAGCACAGTGGAGCCATCATCTTTGGCCTCTGTCATTTCTCTGCACGCTCTCATCGCCTCTCCCCTACTCTCTGCCCATGCCCTGCTCACATTCACAAGACCTTTGGCTCTCACCGATGCTTGTCTTCACGCTTGCACTGAAGTGTGTGAGCTCAACTCTTCCCAACTCGGTGAGGCCAGATCAATTGTCCATTGCATTGTAGAGCCGAGTAATCTGGGACACAGAGAGACAAGTTTTGAGTCCAGGCACAGTAAATTGATGCAGCCCACTGGCTCCCTGCAGTGCATTGCCATTTACCTGTGTCTTCTCTGTCATAGGTTGGCCTGTGGCTTGGCTCTGGTCCTTGCTACTTGTTTTTTATTGTTGTGGTTGGTTGATTGGTTGATTGGTTGGTTGGTTGGTTGGTTGGTTGGTTGGTTGGTTGGTTGATGGGCTGTTTTTTGAGATGGGTCTCAAGTTGCCCAGGCCAGCATCACACACAATATGTAGCTGAGGATAACCTTGAACTTCTGATTTCCTTGCCTCTATCTCTAGAGTGCTTGAATGACAGGTGTGTGCTCCCAGGCCCTGCTACTTCCTACTTGAAGAAAATGAGTACAATACTTAACCTTGGCCTGCTAGGTGGAATCTCACAAAGTTCTTCCAATGGTCCTGACACTCTTTAGTTCATTTCTACAGTATCTGCAATGCAGCCAATGTGTGGGCGACTGTAACCCTAGAGCAAATGGCCGCACGCACAGCCCTGACACTATTCCAGCACTGGACTGGCTGGCTGACTAGAGTGTCTGTGACAAGCAGGCCCCGTTCTCATCTACACCCTTCCTCTCACCCTCGTGCCTTTTGCAGAGGATTCAAGCACTCCTTTCTATGCTCTTCTCTTTATGGTTGGTCTCAAAGCTGAAGGCAAAACGTGCAGCCAGCCCTAGCCTCTCCTCCATCCTTGGATCCTTGTGTGCCACCCCCTCACCTCCAAAAGCAAAAACAAACAGACAAACAAACGAAAAACACCAGCTCTGCCAGGTCTCCTTTCCCAGCCGGCTCACCCCATGGCCCACTACAACGCCTCTGACTCGGACTAAAATGCCCATGACTCTGCATCTCCATTCTACAATTCCATTGTTTTCATTATTCTGGAAAGTTCCTTTTTCCAATCCTACCCTACTTTAGCAGCTTTTACCCACTACCCCCCTCACCTTCCTTCCTGGTTCTCACCTATCTCGCCTATCCCTCCCAGGCACACGCTTGTTTGAGCATGTCTTTTCCCTCACAGCACCCTCTGAGATCAAGAGAGGACTCTGGGTCACTGGACACGGTGTGTTCTCCCTCCTGTAGGGCGTTGACTGGTCAGTCCTCCTGGTCACTGACTTCCACTGCTCATCCCATCCACCTGCGGCTCTTCTTAAGTCACTGCCAAGCATGCTTGTGAATGGTTCACAGATTATGCTTTGGTCTCATCAGAAGCTTCGAACTTCCTTCAAAAGGCTCAATTACACTTCTGAATGTCCTTCAGATCACCTTGATTTTAGTTCCCTCTCAGAGAGAACCAACCTTGACACCTTGGTCATGGACTTACAGCCTCTGGAACTATGAAGAAAGAGACTTCTTGTTTAATCCAGCCCATGTGGTATGGCGGCCCCACCGAGTGGGTTCCTTCTCTGTTACTTAGCTGCAGAGTGCCACGTACACGTAAGAGTGCCGGGTACAATTGCTTTTCTGTCTGTTTCCTGCCTGTGCAGGTTGCTGTGTTTCTGGAGGGTGAAATGAGGCAGTACTGGGCAGCCACACAGGGCCAGACACAAAATCAGCACACCACTGATTGCAGAACATTAGGAAGAAAAGAGCATGGGTTGTTTTTATCACCGAAGTCGGGCGTGGCAAGCGTCTGGTAATTCTCCACCCATGCCATAATCAAACATAACTGGGATCCTACTGAAAGTTCACATTTAGAGCCTGCTTTGCTTTATGCTGTTTATTAAGCATCCTCTCGGGTTATTAAAAATAAAGGGTATTTTTTTTTATTTTTTTATTTTTCTGGAGCTGAGGACCGAACCCAGGGCCTTGCGCTTCCTAGGCAAGTGCTCTACCACTGAGCTAAATCCCCAACCCAAATAAAGGGTATTTACTGGTGTCTGTATTAGGGAATTACAAGGAGCAGATTCCCTCCAAGAACACAGAGATTGAGGAAATGATCTCATCTTCAGGTCGTAAGGCTACACAATGTAATGGATCAGCCTGGGGCATGCCTATATTAAATATGGAGTTGACCAGAGATGGCTGGAACTTGACAGCCTGGGCTCCCGGTCCCAGGAAGAGACTCTGTCCTAAGCAGAGAGGCCTGGAGGAGATAAGGCCTCAGAAGCCGTGCTGGGGCCCTCCGGTCCTAGGAAGTGGCACTTCAAGACCAAGACAGAGCTTCAGAGTTCTGCAACGGATCAGTTGTATTCTTGGAGGATGCTCTTTAGCTCTCGTCCCCCCTAATCTGAGAAATGAGGAGGGGGAGCAGAAGGCACCACCTACTTCAGGGCTTGTTCTGAGCTGAAAAGAGAGCTTGTCACAGACATTCTTGGCATGCATCGACTTTTCTTTCTCCCTCAGAGGGCAAGGAGTCTCAGCAATGGGTATCAAATTCAAGAGCATCCTGCGGAGAGATAAGCATGGAAACTACTCTGACCCAGTGCTTTTGGCAGTCAATGCCTCTGGCCAGGTTTGTTGTGATTTCATGCTTAGAAAGTCATCTTCCAGTGAAGCTGCCCCCGGGTCTGCTGAGCAAGACAAGACTTGGGTGATGTGGACTGAGTGTCCCAGCGCCTCTGACAATTATCTCGCCGCCGCCGCCGCCACCGCAGTGTTTCTGCCGCGTCAACCTGCTTGAACAGATTCTGAACTTCGGTTCTCGTTAGCAGTGAGAAGACAGTGTCACTCAGATCACATAATGAGATGACAGGGTGTTAGTAACAGCCACAAACAACTGCAGGGCGCGGCACTAGCCAGGCAGTAATAGGGGCTTTGACAACACAGTGTCAATAGATGAGCGCTCAGTATGACTGGGGATAGAGCTTGACACATGGTAAATAACCAGGAAATAGCAGCAGGTAGGGGTAGGTGGCGGCCGTACGTGGTTCCTCATGTAGGGGGACCATGTGCTGGTTGTGCCGGTCTGGGAATTCTGAGTGCCTAAGAGACCTAAGAAATCCATCTCACCAAATTCCTTCCTAACGTTCTGGCTGTGGGGAGTGGAGGTAGCCCTGAGTGAGCATGTAAAGAGTGGATGAAGTCCTGAGTGGGTGTGTGTCTTTGACATGGTCACAACCAAGTCAAGAACTCCAATACCTCAGACCCATGAAAAATAGCAAAGCCTTTCCCAGGTCAGGCTTAAGGAGTTAGCAAAGACTTCCTCTGGCCCATTGTAACCGAGAATATATAACCCAGAATGACCTTGAACTCCTGATTCTCTAACCTCTACTTTAAGAGCACTAGGTGTGGGCTATCATGCCTGGACAGAATTTGGAATCATTTATGTAACTACTTCACTGTTGTAAGACATACAAGCTTAATCTCCTCCCCCACACCAATTTTTATAGATCATACTAAAAAGACCACTGTTGTCTATAAAATATTTTTTGCTTCCTGTGTTGGGCTATGGAAATGGTTTTGAAGATGCTAAGTGAAGCTGGGATACCAATTATCAAGTTCACTAGCTGCCCTGGAAAGAAGGAATGAAGTAGGTTTTCTCTTCTGGTGCACCTGGTTCCCATGGTCGTTTGCCACAGGCTTAAAGACAGAAGCATTTGATCCCATTTAGAGGGTGGTGCATGGGGTTGAGATGGGTAATAGGGTAATAGAGCAGAGGATTCAGGAATGTACCCCTGGGGTGCACAGCAAGTCACTGCGAAGCCATTTTCAGCAAACGAACCTCCTAACTCATCGCCTTTGACTCTAATCGCCCAAGCTGGCAAAGTACTGCAGCACTTGGGAGCCATGTCTTGAGGGGGTGCACGTGGGGCCATCAGGACTATTGAGAACGTAAGTTAAGGTTATCGCTTCCAGCCATGCCTTCCACTTGCAGCCGGTTCGTACACCGAAGGGCTCTCATTGACATTCCTGTGGCTTAGCATAAAGACTTCTTGTGCATAGCTAGGAAAGAGAGACAGATTTTCAAACAGCTGCCTAACATCTCTGTCAACAGAGAAATTAAATAGATTTAGGAACTTCAGAAAAACATACGCACATTTAGTGCCCAGTAATGATCAATTCCAATTTCCAGTTGCAGAAATCAGTGTTGTTTCCAATGTGTCCTATGGATTGTTCCAAGCCAACATCTGGTAGTGCTTTATTTCTTTTTAATCATTTGAACGCTGATATCCTAGGTCTATCTGTGTGTTCGTCCAGCTACAGTGCTACAGGTAACACGAAGATATTGAAACAGATCCATGTCTCAGTCAACTTTCAAATGAACTGTTCAGAGGCTTCAAAGCAGTGCACACTTCAGGGGAGACTCAATTTGCATAACAAACCTCTTTTAAATTCATGCACAGTACTGTTTTCATATTCCTTTCCTAACAATAATGAAAGAAACACCATCTTGCTTTCCATGTCTGAGACGTGCTTGCATTGGAGGAAGATGAACACATTTTCCTCCAGTGCAAAGGAACGGTGTGCGGAAAAGTGGTCCCATACTTCTGACTCTGGTGTGAAGTTAGCACCTTTCAGCTCCTCAGAAAAAGCATTCTCATGTAGACAGAGAGTATCCTGGGTTTCTTTTGCTGTGGTAAAACACCATAACCAAAAGCGTCTTGAGGAGGAAAGGGTTTATTTCAGCTTGAGTTCCAGTAGCAGTCACTGAGAGAAGTCAGGGCAAGAGCTGATGCAGAGGCCACGGAGGAGTGCTGCTTACTGACTTGTTCCTCATGGCTTGCTCAGCCTGCTTTCTTATAGCACTCAGGACCACCTGCCTGGGAATGGGATGGGTGGGTCTCTGTGGGGTGGGCCCACCACCCACATCAATCACCAATCAAGAAAATGCACCACAGGCTTACCCTTAGGCCACCTGGTAGGGGCATTTTCTCAAATGTGGTTCCCTCTTCCAAAATGACTGTAGCCTGTGTCAAGTTGAGATAAAAACTAGGCTGAATATTGAGGAGGGTCAAGGGTTTGAATGACTAGGACTCAAGTCCCAGCTCTGACCCTTCCCAACTGTGTGGCCTTGTCAGTGAGATTCACTTGTCTGGGTCTCTAATTCTTCTTCTTTCACATAGAATCAAAAGAACCTAATTATGTCTGGGAGTGTAGCTCAGTGATGGAACACATGCTTAGCATGTGAGAAACCCCATGCCAATCCGCAATCCCAAGTTAAGAAAAAGAAAAGAAAGAAAAACATGTTATCGGCTGAGCTAGCATTTGCCAAGTATCTCAAGCAATGAACTTGTCTCCGTATCGAGGGGGTCTCAACACCTGACAGACTTCTCTATCATGAGGCAGCATCTGAGCCACACAGCCTCTCTCCCTACCACACGCTTTCACAGACTAAGCTTGGGAGAATCAGGCCATACACCTGCAGAAGCAATCTAACTAACAGTGAGAACAGAGGGAAATTAACTCGGATACAGAAGCCCCACCACCTCCTCTCAGACCGGCTCACACAAGTGAGCGAGAAGCCTGGTGAACTCAGAGTCCACAGGCCCAGACCTCTGCTGAGAGTAATAGAAAATAATCAAAATTATAGATCATGTTAATAAGAGGTCACTTTGGAACCCTGAGGACAGTTATAGTTATCGTTGATTTAGGCTGGTATGAAGATTGTAAAGAAAGTCTGCCTTTGGTCTTGAAATCCTAGCTTTTCTTGGGTAATTATCAAGAAATACAGCAGTGCACAGAGCCCCAGCTCCATGTGACCTTCCCTGGCTGCAGACGCACATCTGGACCAATCAGAGCCAGTAACTACATTCAATAAAAGCTGATATAATGTAGTTTTTCTACTGATTAGAGGTCCTGTCCCCCCACACGAGGGCTATAACCACATTCCTTAGCACTGGGTACTATTTCAAAAGCCATTCTGCTTTACCCAAATCACATCTCTAAAAGTGGCAGTTCTAATTTCTGTACTCTTAGGCAGCATAGCACATGATGAATAGCGTTGAGTCCAATCCTTGCTCTACCACATCTTAATCATGTGACCAGTCTCTTCATCTGAGAGGTGAGAATAATTACAGTGGCTGCTCCGTAACAGAGAGGGAAATCGGCTTCTGGTTGTGACATCCTTGGTGGAGGGCCTGGCCTGGAGTATGCCCAACAAAATGATGATGTGAGCAGTAGCTGTTCATAATGGGCATTATATGGATTCAAAATACCTGACGGAAGCAGCCCAAGCAAGGACAGCTTGGTTCTGTCCTGTGAGTTAAGGGACACAATCCATCATGGTGGCTGGGGTGCCTCTATTCACAGCCACAGGAATTTGCCAAAAGGTTTGTTACATGGCAACAACCAGAAAGCAGAGAATCAGGACCAGAAGCTATGATCCTCCTCCACCAACATTGCCTCCTACCCAAAGTTTCCACAACTTTCCAAAAACGGTTCCACTGGCTAGAAGTGTTCAAGCACACGAGTGAGCTCAGGGGAGACAGTCCACATTCAAACTGTTACTGGGTTGTGTTCCGAAAATATTCCTGTGTTGAGGCCCCAGCCCACAGTGTAACTCCATGGACCTTTAAAAAGGTCATTAAGATCGACAACAACAGTAAGACAATAATCCAGTGGGGCTGGCGTCATTTTAAGAAGAGGGAGAGAGGCCGGGGAGACACAGGCACTGAGAAGGCCTCCTGAAGGCTCTGTGGGAAGGTGAGTAGCCACAAGTCAAGGAGAGGGATCTCAGGAGAGGCCTCAATCTGGACAAATTTCAACTTAGAGTTGCTTTGGGCTGGGGCATCCCCGGTCAGTTAAAAGCCTTTCAAAGAGCCACAGAAGTAAGCGGAGTTCACAGACTTGAGACACAGAGAAACAGAAGAGGCCCGGGGGTGTCGCCTGTACACCCTTCATCCCTTTCCTGTTGTTTCCACAAGAAGCACACCACTGGGAAAGGCGGGTGACTGGCCTGGTCAAGCTGCCCACAAGCAGAAGACACCCAGAGCAGCCCCTTAGCTAAGTGCTGGATGTCTCCACGCATGTCAAACGGTATGAACAGAGTTTGTCCTGGCTTAAGGAACAACAATAAAGCAGACACCTGTGTGCCCACTGTCTGCTCCAAAAAATATTATTAGCAGGTGGTTCAGTGGTTAGGAGCACAGGCTGCTCTTGCAGAGGACCAGGGTTCCGTTCCAGCACCCATCTGTCAGCTCAGAGCAATGGTGGGTAACGCCAGTTCCAGGGAGATCTAATGCCCTCTTCTGGACTCCTTGAGCACTGCATGCACATGGTGTACTTAAAAGCAGGCGAAACACCCATACACAAAATTTAAAAAAATCTTAGAAAACTATACAACTAGCAATTCCAGGCTGCCCGAGGGCTGAGCCAGGATCACACTCCATTTCCTGCTGCTCCAAGGAAGCACTTACTGCATGCTTGGTGTTAAGTGCCCCTGCTCCACCCTACCCCCGAACTTCACCTAAAGTTGCTTGCGTGTCTGCCCATACCACTGTCATGGTCTTCTTGGCCAGCTTCATAAAACTCACTGTTAACCCTGACTAATGACACTCATTTTCCCAGCTGTGCTCCTCAGAACAAATATCACAACTTACCACTGGTCCACTGCTCTGGGCATCTGTGTGGTTCCCAGGTCTGTGCGCCTGTGAACGTTCTCATACATGGAGATGTATGCAGCAAGCATCTGATAACTTGGCTGGGCTCCCTATATTTCAGAAGTGCATTGAGCTCTGTACCTGTCAAGTAGGTCATCATGAGGATTTGGGGCCTTTAATATCTCATTGTGGTAAATTATAGTAACAGTATTGAATGAAATGCATTTGGGCAGTGACTGCACCTCGTTTCTCCTTTGTTTCTGAGTTTGGATTTCTTTTTATTTTATTGACTATTTATTTAGTGTGCTCTGCCCTCCTCTGCGTTTAACACCAGAGCATAAATGAGAAAGCGCTGCCTTCCTTCCTTCTTTTCCCTCTGGTCCTCTTTCTCTCCCTCTCTCCTGCTATGTTTGAATGTGTTTTCTCCCTCAAGGTTGTAAGAGTTAGAAACTGTGTCTTCAATGTGGCAAAGTGAGGTGGTGGGGCCTTCAAGGGGTGGAGCCTAGGATGAGGTCATCAGCTCACTGGGCACTTGCTCCCACAAAGTCTTAGCATAATTCTCTGGGAACCCCATCCTGTCTCATCCTGTCTTGGCTTCCTAGCTTACAAAAAGATTTTTCACTTGTTGAGTTTCTGCCCTGGCGTCCTTTGATGATGAACAGTGGTGTGGAGGTGGAAGAAATGTAAACTCTTTCCTCCCCCCAAGCCACTGTAGGACATGGTGTTGATCACAGCAATAGACACCCTAAGTCACCTAACAATAACAGTGATACAATCCAACGGCATGTCTCTGACACTGAGCTTTGCTCGGCCGTGCTGAAATTTCAAGGCAAATGGTGAGTAATGATGAGCCAGTGAACAAATGAATGAACTATTGAAGCTAACCTGCTGTGTGGCCATCCCAGGCACATAGTGCTAGATCTCCGTGAGAGAATGTTTCTGAGTGCACCTCAGTGTTGTTAGAAATTCAACCCTCTACTTCAGTTACAGCCAAGCATTGGGATGTCTGGATTAAGTAATCCAAGCGACTGATTCTTGCTTGAAGTTTTCATTTTTAATTGAATTTTTTTTTTTGAGATCATGAAGACTGAAGACCCCTGAGGACACAATGGACGGGAAGTGGGGGTGGGGCATCCCCTAGGTTAACCGTGGATGACTCTGAGCTTGGGTTGCTAATGGAATTCCAATTTGCCCACAGCCACTGTAGGTTCACATCTAAGGAATTATTTCAGTCTCCTATTCCAGATTCTATCTTAATGAAATACAGCTCGGACACTTTTCCAAGACCTTTATCCCACAGTTTTTCATTAATGAGAATTGCATTATCCCTGGGGTTCAGTATATAGTCTTCACTTGGCTGCAAAGTCCACTGATGGCCAATTATGCTTTAATCTGCTTTATGAAATTTCCTAATAAAATATCTGATGGATCAATATTTGTATTGTGTGGTATGCCACTAATATCTGGTGGCACAAATACCTGACCGAAATGAGTGTAAATTTGCACACGTTAATACTTCAGGCCCTACTGTCTCGTAGATTTATAGTCTACCAATTTCCACCATGTTCTGCAGTTGGGGAACAACATTCCTTATTTAGCATGTTTCAAATATTCACATTTGTATAGATTCTAGCCACTTGGTGGAGATTAGCGATCACTGAGTATCTAATGTGCAGATTGCCTAGAATTGCACCAATTAGATAGTTGAAAATCTTTGCTAAGCCAATTGGATGCTGTTTTTTAAACGACAAAATAAAGAGTGCAAATTTCTCACCCCAGTTCATATATCAAATGAAATTCCAAAGTCTGAAAGCTTTACTCTTTACTCAACTTAATCTCAACATTTATCTCTACAGTATACTACTTTTTGTGTGATATGCTCTCTGACCTCAGGAAGTGAGGATAAAGTGAATAATAAATAATCCATCTCATTAAAGAGGCTTTGATGTTTCATCTACGTTTACATGCTAATTAAGAGAAGATGGTCCTAACTCCCCAAAAAGGCTTTTCCCCGCTCTTTGAGCAAGTAGGCTGAAATACAACATAAAAGAGTGTGAACACTCTGCTAAATGCCCAGATTTAACCCTGCTGTTTTCCTCCTAATCATTATTAATTGCCTCCAGTGGCGGACATTAATTTCCCTATTGCGGCAACATGCATCTTGAGCTTGGGCATATCCTAATACATCAAATGGGACAGGTGATATAACTCAGCTGGTCACAGCTGGAAAGGAGACAGCCACCCACATGCAGGCAGTCTGTCAACCTTAGTTACACTGCAGACACCACCAAAGCCTCACAACCACGTCGCACATTCATCTCTGGGGATAACTTTACAAGAAGTATGGCCACTCGGTTCATCCTATTTAATCTGTTATTGTCTTAGTGGCTGGAAGAATGCGACAGTTGAAACTCAGATTTCTCTATGTGTTTGCAGTCACTGAAGGGGAAAGTAGAGACATGCGGTCAAGCTCACTGTGCACATAAACTGATAGGCGCTGGGTTCAGAGGGACGGCAGTATTTTAAAATAGATGTCACTGAAGGATTTAGAGTGAGCGGCTAATATTTCCTGTGATGTGACTTCAGGGTCCTTGACAAGCTGCACAGAGTGCCTCATGTTTACATGTAACTCTGGCTCCGAAACGGAAATATTAGCTTTGTTATCCTTGGAGATTAGCTCAGAGCTCCTCAGTATCGGCACAGCAGATGGAGTAGGATGGAGGTTACAGCCCGTGGTGTGTGACTGAAAAGTGACACCATCAGGCAAAGGTGTGGTGCAAGCTCAAAAGTTAAAGATGAAATTTCCAAAGAGGCACAAGGTGCTAGAATTAACAAGTGATCCAGGAATTTCACTACTGGTTAGACATTCAAAAGAAGGAAAATGTACCTGAAAAAGGCGTGCCCATCTTCATTACAGCAATATTCACAGTTGTTGAGAGAGGCAAGCACCCCTTGATGGAGGAGCAGATAGAGTACCCTGTATACATACCATGGAATATTATTCAGCCTCAAAAAGGGAAAAATTCCAATATAGGTTGCAACATTCTGCAAACTAGAAGACACCGTTTTAAGTGAAATAAACCAGACATGGTGCTATTCTGTGTATATCGAGTACTCTGGACAGGCAAAACCATAGAGATCAAAGGTAAATGCCACTTGTCTGGGTCTAAGAGGAGGGAGCATAGACAGCTGTCTGAGGAGTATAGAATTTTTGCAAGATAAAACGGTCGTGGAGATGAGTTGAACAGCAATGTGAATGATACACTACACTACTGAACTGCATACTTAAAATAGTTTTAAGTTATGCTTTGAATCTTAAGTGTTCCCCACAGGTTTATGTTTTGAGTATTTGTCACCTGACTGGTGGCATTGCTTTTAAGAGGCTGTGGGAGCTTTAGAAGATGGGACGTGCTGAGTAGAAGTAGTGACTAGGGAGCATGTCTGAGAGGGTCATTGGGGGGTGCTCTGACTGCAGTTTCTCTGCTTCCTGGCCTGCCACAACCACCTGAAATGCTCTGAAGCTAGGAGCCCGAGTGAGTCTTCCTCCCTTCTGTTGTGTGTGTCAGAGTTTATCACCCACGAGCTCCTTCAGCCTCCCTGGAGTGCTGGTCATCCCTGCACAACCTCACAAGCTGAGGAATGGCTCCCCCGCTCTTACTTTGCCATTGAATGGTGGTGTCACCCCCTGCCTATCTAAAAGCAAGGCAAGCAGCCTGTGTTGGATCACATCAGTATACTTTCCCAGGTCCCAGTGACCCAAGACCCTCAGACCAGGTCACTGTCCACCCAAATGACCCCATTCCCAGCCCTAGAAGTCCTACCCATGGCTTTTTCCCTAGGTCTTTCTCTCACTCCGTAGCCCTTCTCCAGCTTTCCCTGTACAGGCACCCATCTAAAATGACAACATGGTCCTGCAGACCCTCGAGGTGCAGCCACGTTCTGGAAGTTTCTTCCAGGTGGCAGCAGAAGCTGGACTGGGCAGCACACACCCAAATCTTTAGATGTGTGTCTGTTCTTCAACTTAGTCCATGTTCTGAGGGGAAATGGACAAGCCATGCTGAAGGTTACCAGCAAATATTTGTTGCTGTGGAAACAATAATGGTGACCAGGGAGGAGAAAAGCACAACAGGACAGATGCACGCACACACACACACACACACACACACACACACACACACACACACACTGCAATATTTCACACTAAAACCAGCAAGAGTCTGCAGTGTCCACATTGCTGCTAGGAGGGGTCGGCCAAAGTGCCAGGGTTACCACGCTTTCAGCTCTCCCCTCAGCTTATTTGGCAGGACCCTCCCCCAAAAAAGGTTTATCTTTTATTTTCTTTGGGGAATCTGAATGAAAGAAATAAAAAATAAAAGACATCTCAAGATTTTTAAATGCTGGACAGAGTGTTCTATACAAAAGCCTCCCTTAAAACAAACAGAAAATCTAAACACTCTGTGTCCAATCATGGCAAAGGCCATGAACTGGCAAATCACACACCCATACACACACACACACACACACACACACACACACACGACTAGTGTGTAAGAGATTATCAAATGTAATGCAAGGGAAATGCGAGTGTAAGACTCTACCTACCAGCTTGCAAAAAAAAATGTTTTTAAAGAGAAATAGTATCTAATATCCATACTTTCAAGTCCATTAATGGGAATATAAGTTGATAAAAAGTTTCTCAATTAGCATTATAGAAAAATGTATGGAAACCTTAAACTAAGTTAATAATGAATTTAGTTAAACCTAAAAGACATTCTTAAAATATATTTCAAGCACGCTGAACTAAACTTAGACTCCCTAACCTCACAATGGTACATCTAAGAAGTCACTTTCATAAATAATTGAACATGTGCATAATGGTCTATATAAAGTTACATTCTCTGAAATGTTCTACAATAAAAGATACATTGATAAAAAAAAAATAGACTACAGTAAACCCTAGGAAGCAAATGAGAAGCTAGCTGTGGTATAAATGGTCAAAATTAATTATAGGAGCCAGAGACGACTCAGTGCCAAACCTGACAACTGAGATCAGTCCCCAGAATCCATTTGGTGGAAAAAGAGAATGAAAATGAATATATAAATGTAAAAATATTTTAAAATATTATTTAAAAGCTATCTATGTAATATATAGTTTTAATTTTTAAAATATTAGGCAAATAAATAAAATGTCTAGTGGGATACACTTTGCAGTCTTTACAATGAGTGGACTGATCGTAGTTGATATTTTCTTACATATTTTTTCTTGAATATCTATATTTGTGCTTTTTCTAAAATGACATGTATTGGAATAATGAGATATATTGGAATTCTTTCCAGAAGTTACTTTTTCACAGTAACACTTTATAAAAGTCACCCAAAGCCTGTGTCATGACCAAGGACACAGAAAGAGACGGTGTCAACTCCAGGGATGTTGAGTCAGTTGCTCACCCAGCAGGTACACACTCACACAAGCTGCTGTGTGCCCGGGGACACAAATGGCTCCAGGCAGGGACCACTGCACCTTCTATACGGAGT
>CABHPR010149498.1:0-12263 GCA_902168415.1 Peromyscus melanophrys | reverse complement strand
ACACACACACACACACACACACACACACACACACACACACACACACACAAAATCTTAAATATCCATTGGCCCTCATTGGGTTGGTCAGCTGCCCATCCTAGAGAGCAGAAGAACAGGATGCTCTGATTGGCAGGTTGAGTCACATGCCTGTACTAGAATGAAACATAAAATCAGTCCCATCTCCAAGTTGGGAAGTGAGAGTAGAAGACAGCCATACCCCCCACCCCCATCCCACAGAAGAAACGGAAGTGTGTCTTAGGAGAACGGAAGTGGATGATGGAAATCAAAAGGCCCGCCCCTACTCTGCCACTTCCGTCTGACGCCCTTTAATTGTCCCTCCATCCCAGTACAATCCTGTAGAGCAGACTCTCCTCTGCCACATTCACCCTTTGGAGAATAAACACCATCACAGACACTCTATATAAGAAGCATGTGTAAGTTTTCTGCCAGTTGTAAAGTAAAGCCACGGGCCAATGAGATAGTTCAATGGTAAAGGAGCTGCTTGGCCTGATGACCTGAGTGATCTCCAGTACTCATGTGGTGAAAGGAGAGAACCAACTCTAACAAATTGTCCTTTGACCTCCACACACCCACTGTGGCAGCTACACACTGTCCCTCCCAAAAATACACAAATAAATTGTAATAAAATTTAAAAAGAGCTGGGCATGGTGGTGCACGCCTTTAATCCCAGCCCTTGGAAGGCAGAGCCAGGCAGATCTCAGTGAGTTTGAGCAAGATCCAGGACAGGCGCCAAAACTACACAGAGAAACCCTGTCTCAAAAAAACAAAAAACAAAAAAACAAAAAAAGAAAAGAAAGCAGAGGTAGGTGGATCTCTTGGAGTTTAGGGCCAGGATGGTCTACACAGCAAATTCGGTTAGCCAGGGCTATAGAGTGAGAACTTGTCTCAATAATATTTTAAAGTAAGTGACATCTCCTTTCAGCCATTTGGTATCTCAGGAAAGGAGGGATATAAGATTTTAACAAGACCTGGTTGCTATCACTGAGAACTACACACTTCATTAAGATTTAGAAAAGACTTGGCCTTAAGTGAAAAATATTAACTCAAAATATTGCATGAGATGTGTTGGTTCTTAATTCTCTCTAGAAGAAACCTGCCACCATACCATTTCCTCAAATTTTGACCAATGGCTTTACAGTTAACAAAATACTTTTGTGTTTATTTTTGTATTCAAGGCTCTGGAAGGCTGCTTCTGTTATTAATTTGCATGTTATGCATGCAGAAGCAAAGGTCAAAGAGGTTGAGTGACTTGCACAGAGTTGCATCTATTTATTGCTATACCCAGACTTGAAATCCAGTTCCCCATCCTCACCCCAAGCCACAAACCTACCAGAAGTTTAAAACTGTGCCACTCAGGCTTGGGGAATATTGGTTAAGAGCATGCCAAGAGACAGAAAAGGAAGAAGTCAGAGAAGTCAGGGGCAAAACAGTGTCTTCTGGACGTAATGAGGCTTTCACACTAAGGAACTCACAGCAGCTGTGGTTGCCCACACACAATCAAACCAGTCAAGTTTCCAGAATGGATAGGTGGGGCCTCTTAAGAGCTGAGAGCCATTGGCAACTGATGGCTCCTGGGGAAGAAAGAGTCGGTTTTCTTCAGGTGTGTGGCTTCTCCTAGGTTGCTTATGCTCCAGTAAATGACCCTGAACTCATACATATTTAAGAAACATTCATTGGACTTGGTGGGTTCTAATGAAAAAGGAAGAGAATCTGAAATTGAGAGGAGGAAACCTAGGGGCCTGGGAGAAGTTGCAAGGAGGATTGGGGAGTGGATATAATCAAATACATTGTATATTTCACTACTCGGGTTCACTCACTCCTCCTAACCCATCTCTATTCCTTGGTGAGTCCTTGCTAACCTTCGGAACTGTTCTCTGCCAGGGGCCACACAGCTGTGGCAGATTGAGATTGTGGCCATCTCAATCCCCTTCAGATTTGTTGCTGACTGTGACCAGAGTCAGGAAACCTCTAGCTCTGCCTCTACCACCCTTCCTGGGGCCAGACCCCAATTACTGCTTGAAATCACTGCAGAATTAGTTTCCTTCTCCAACCTGATAGTTTATCACCCAGCCAACCACTGCATCCATCTTGGACTGCCTGGAATCTGAACCCAGAGCTCCAACCAGAACTTCAGATCGGGGACTAGTCAGAGTCTGGACCCTAAAACCCAGAGTGAATCCAAGAAGCACCACTCTTCAGGCTCACAATCTTCAGATTGAGGCAACAGTAACCAAATAAGGAGACACTCACCCAATGAAGGTGAAACAGATTATCTACACCAAGTAACACCACAAATGTCATCACTCCAAATGCCTAGATCCAAGCACAAAAACACCAGATAATACGCATCCTCCAGAAGCCAACAGCCCTATTGTAATAAGCCCCAAGAAAAGCAATTCAGCTAAAGCAAAAGACAGAATTTCAAAATATCAATTATTAATATGTTCAAGAACCTTAAAGGGGGTATGAATAAATGCCTCAGTGATGACTGTGAAAATACAAACAAAATAGAATAGTGAAATAGTGAAAACAATTCAAGATATAAAAGTAGAATTTAACAAAGAAATAGAATCACTAGAGGAAAGCCAAACAAACAATAGCTCCGGAAGTCAAACACAAAAACTCAGAGGTAAGCCTCAACAATAGACTAAAAAGCATGTGTGTTAGTTACTTCTCTATTGCTATGACAAAACTCCATGACCAAAGCACCTTCTAAAAGAAAACCTTTAACTTGGGGTTCACAGTTCCAGAGGGTTAGAGTCCATGGCCATCATGGGAGGGGGAGCTTGGCAAAAGGTAGGCTTGGTGTGCTGAAGCAGTAGCTGAGATCTTACATTCCAGTCCACAAACAGGAATCAGAGAGTGCTAACTGGAAATGGAGTGGGCTTTTGAAACTTCAAAACCCCTAGTGACATACCTCCTAGAACAAGGCTACACCTCCTGATCCTGCTCAAACAGTTCCACCAACTGGGGGCCAAGTGTTCAAATATATGAGTTTATGGGGATCATTCTCATTCAAACTACTACAACATGGAAGAAAGAATTCCAGGTCTTAAAAAAAAAAAAAAACTGGGTAACTCAATCAAATAAGATGTTAAATCTTTAAAAAAAAAAAAATCCAGGCACAAAACACCCAGGAAATCTGGGACACTATGAAAAGACCAAACCTAGGAATAATAATAGGTATAGAAGAAGGAGAAGAAATCCAGGTCAAAGGCACAGAAAATATTTTTAACAAAATAATAGAAGAAAAATTTTCTAAGATGAAGAAAGAGATGCCTATCAAGATACACAAGACTTACAGAACACCAAATAGAAAGAACCAGGAAAAAAAAAAACAACTCCACACAACACATAACAATCATATATAAACAAAGAAAGTATGTGTGAAAGCTGCAAGGGAAGAAGAACAAGCCACAGATAAAGACAGGCCCATTAGAAAAACACTGGACTGTCAGTGGAAACTCTGAAAACTAGGACCTGGAAGGATGTTTTACAAGTTCTGAAAGACCACAGATGCCAGTCCAAATAACTATATCCAGCAAAACTGCCAATCACAGTGGACAGAAAAAGAAAAATATTTCATGACGAAAAAAAAAATTAAACAATTTCTGCCCACCAACCTGACTCAAGAGAAGGTACTAGAAGGAAAACTTCAGTATGAAGAGAAAGTTCACTGTACCCAAGAGGATACAAAGAATAAATAATTCCAGAAAAGTTCATCAAAAAAGAGGGAAGACAACACAGCAATATAATAACAGAAATTAATAATACTGATCAATAATTAATACCCTCAACATTAATGGTCTCGATTCCCCCAGTAAAAAGACACAAACTGAAAGACTGAATTAGAAAACAAAGGTCCATCTTTCTGATGCATCTAAGAAACACACCTCACCATCAAGGACAGACATCACCTTCTGGTAAAAGGATGGAAAAGGTTATTCCAAGCAAATGGAAACAAGAAGTAAGCAGGCACAACTAACATCTGACAAAATAGACTTCAAACCAAAACTAGTCAGAAGAGGTAGTGAAGGACACTACATACTCATTAAAGGGAAAATCCACCAAGAGACTATTATAATTCTACAAATGTATGCCCCCAAACACATGAACATTATGTCCATAGAAGAAACACCTCTACAGCTAAGATCACACATTGATCCTGACACAGTGATAGGGAGTGAGTTTAATACCCCACTCTCACCAACAGCCAGGTCATCCAGACAAAACCCAAACAGAGACATGCTGGAGTTAAACAGCATCATAAATCAAAGGAACCTAACAGGCATCAACATAACATTCCTCCCAAACACTACGGAGTACACTTTCTTCTCAGCAGCTGATGAAACATTCTCTAAAATTGATCACATATTAAGACACAAAGCAAGTCTTAACAGATGCAATAAAATTGAGTTAACCCCTACATTCTATCTGATCTGCAGATTTTCTTTTTCTGTCAAGCTGGATATCAACAATAGACATGACAGAAAGTATACAGACTCACAGAAGCTGAGCAGCTCACTAGTGAATGTAGATTGGGTCAGACATAAACAAAAAAGGAAATTAGGCTGGAGAGATGGTTCAGTGGTTAGGAGCACTGGCTGCTCTTGCAGAGGACCTGGGCTCAATTCCCAGCACCTGTATTGTGGCTCACAACCCCCCACTAACTCTAGCTACAGGGGATCTGACACTTTCTACTGACCTTTGTGGGCAGGCACTCACATGCACATAACCACACAAACACCCACATGTATATAACTACAAAATAATATAAACAAATCTTTTATTTAAAAAAAGGAAATTAAATTTTTTTAGAGCTCAATAAAAGTGAAAACATCATATTTTTATATGAGATACAATGCAGGCAATTGTAAGAGGCAAGTTCATATCACTGAGCACCTACATCCAAAAACTGGAATGCCAGGTGTGATGGTGCACACCCTTAATCCCAGCACTCAGGAGGCAGAGGCAGGTAGAAATCTATGAGTTTGAAGCCAGCTGCTCTACAGAGTGAGTTCCAGGACAGCCAGAGATACATAGGGAGACATTGTCTCAAAATCCAAAAGAAAACATACACACACACACACACACACACACACACACACACACACACACACACACCAAAAACAAAAACACATACACAAAAAACCTTTAGACATCTCATACAATGCTTGCAAGCTCTAGAAAAGCAAGAAAGAAATAACACCTAAAAGGAGTAGGTGGGAAGAAATAACCAAATCTGGAGCTGAAATCAATAAAATAGAAAACAAAACAACACAGAAAAACAATATAAAAATGGATCAAAGAGTTGGTTATTTGAGAAAATGAACAAGATTGACAAATCTTTATCCAAGATAGCCAAAAGCGAGAGAGAGGATCCAAATTAATAAAATTGGAGATGAAAAGGGAGACATTACAACAGTCTTTGGAAATTCAGAGAATCATAAGGACATACTTTAAAAATCTGTGTTGCACCAAACTGGAAAACCTAAAAGAAGTGAATGAATTTCTTGATATATACAACCTACCAAAATCGAATCAAGGCAGAGTAAACAATTTAAACAGATCTACAACCCCTAGTGAAATAGAAGCAGTAATTTAAAATCTCCCAACAAAAAAACAGTCTCGGGGCCAGATGGATTCAGCATGGAATTCTATCAGTTCTTCAGAGAATAACTAATGCCAATACTACTCAAACTTTTCCATAAAATAGAAACTGAAGGAATATTTCTGAATTCCTTTTATGAAATCACTATTACCCCAATATCAAAACCATACAAAGACTCAACAAAAAAGGAAAATTATAGACCAGTCTCCCTTATGAATATACAGGCAAAAATTCTCAATAAAATACTTGCAAACCAAATTAAAGAACACATAAATATCCAGGTAATGGTGGTACATGCCTTTAATCCCAGTACTCAGGAGGCAGAGCCAAGCAGATCTCTATGAGTTCGAGGCCAACCTGGTCTACAGAGTGAGTTCCAGGACAGGCTCCTAAACTACACAGAGAAACCCTTTCTCAAAAAATCAAAAAGAAAAAACCACATAAATAATATTATCTACCATGATCTAGTTGGCTTCATCCCAGGGATGCAAAGATGGTCCAATAACATATAAATCAATAAATACAATTTATCACATAAACATACTAAAAGACAAAAACCACATGATCATCTCATTAGATGCAGAAAAGGCCTCTAACAAAGTCCAATATCCCTCCATGATTAAAGTCCTGGAGAGGCTAGGAATACAGAGGATACCTCAGCATGATAAAGACATTTTACAGCAAGCCCACAGCCAACATCACCCTAAACAAAGAGACACTCAAAGCATTTCCACAAAGCAGGACTAAGAAAAGGCTGCCCACTCTCTCCTTATACTTAATACAGTGCTTGAAGTCTTAGCAGAATAACAAGACAACTGTAGATCAAGTGGACACAACCAGGAAGGGAAGAAGCCAACATACCTTTATGTGTAGGAGATAGGATTTGTACATAAAAGACCTTAAAGCAGTGACTTTCAACCTTCCATAAAATTATTTCATTGCTACTTCATAACTGTAATTTTGCTACTGTTATGAATCATAATGTAAATATTTGATATTCAGGATATCTAATATGTGACCCCCAAAGAGGTCACATCCCACAGGTTGAGAACCACTGCCCTAAAGACTCCACCAGGAAACTTCAACAGTTGATAAACACTTACAGCAAATAGCAGGATATAACTGCTGTGGATATCGCTCTGTATAAATAAAATGCTGATTGGCCAATAGCCAGGCAGGAAGTATAGGCGGGACAAGCAGAGGGGAGAAGAGAATTCTGGGAAGTGGAAGGCTGAGGCAGAGAGATGCTGCCAGCCACCACCATGAGATGTTAAGATACTGGTAAGCCACGAGCCACGTGGCAACTTATAGATGAATAGAAATGGGTTGATTTAAGATATAAGAATAGTTAGCAAGAAGCCTACCATGGCCATAGTATACAGTTTATAAGTAATATAAGTCTCTTGTGTGTTTACTTGCTTGGGTCTGAGCAGCTGCGGGACTGGCGGGTGAGAGAGATTTGTCCTGACTGTGGGCCAGGCAGAAAAACTCTAGCTACATATAACACACAAAAATCAGTAGCTTTCATATATATAAATGATAAACAATTTGAGAAAGAAATCAGGGAAACAGTACCTTTTACAATAGCTTCAAAAAAATCTTATGATAACTCTAACCAAGCAAGTGAAAGACTTATATAATAAAACTTTAAGACAATGGAGAAAGAAATTGAAGAGGATATCAGAGGATGGAAAGATTTCCCATGCTCATGGGTCAGTAAGATTAATATAGTGAATATGACATCCTACCAAAAGCAATCTACAGATTCAATGCAATTCCCATCAAAGTATCAACACAATTCTTCATAGAAACTGGGAAAAAAACAATCTTCAGCTTCATATGGACAAAAAATCAAGGCTAGCTAAAGCAAATAAGAGAACTGTTAGAGGCATCAGCATCCCTGATTTCAAGTTGTACCACAGAGCTACAGTAATAAAAACAGCGTGGTATTGGTATAAAACAGATATGTTGATCAATTGGACAGAATTGGAGACCTGAACACAATTCTACATACCTACAGATGTCTGACTTTTGACAAAGAAGCAAAAAAAAAAAAAAAATACACACTGGAGAAAAAAACATCATCTTCAACAAATGGTGTAGTCAAACTGGATAGAATGAAAACAGATCCATATATAACACCCTGCACAAAACTCAACTCCAAATGGATCAAAGACCTTAATATAAAACTAGATGCCCTGAATCTGATAGAAGAAAAAGTAGGGAATAGGCTTGGACTCATCAGCACAAGAAAGAATTTTCTAAACATTCTGATAGCACAGGCATTAAGACCAACAATTAATAAATAGACCTAATGAAGCCAAAAAGCTTCTTTATAGGAAAGGACACCATTATTTGAGCAAAGTAGGAGCCTCTGGAATGGGGAAAAAATCTTTATCAGTTATACATCTGACAAAGGGTTAGTATCTATAATATATAAAGAATTAAGAAATAACCAAATAATAACAATTAGCAAAATAAATAACCCAAATTAAAAATGAGATATAGAACTAAACAGTTCTCAAAAGAGGAAACTTAAATGGCTGAAACACTTAAAAATGCTTAACATCCTTAGGCATCAAGGAAACGCAAATTAAAACTACTTAGATTTCATCTCACCCCAGTCACAATGGCCAAGATTAAACAAATGATCGCTGATGAGGATAGAGGGGAAAGGGGATACTTTTTCATTGTTGGTAGAAGCACAAACTGGTAAAGCCACTATGGAAATTAGTGTGGAAGTTCCTCAAAAAGCCAAAAATCGATCTAACATAAGATCTAGTTATATCACTTTTGGGCATATACCCAGAGGACTCTACAACCTACCACAGAGATACTTCCTTATCCATGTTCATTGCTGTTTTATTCATAATAGCCAGAAATTGGGAAGAACCTAGATGTTCACCAACTGATGAATGAATAATGAAAATATGGTATGTTTACACAAAGGAATATTATTCAGTTATTATGAAAAATTATATTTGAAAGTAAATGGATGGAGCTAGAAACAATCATCCTGAGTAAGGTAACTCTGACCCTGAAAGACAAACATTGCATGTTTAATCTTATATTGGATGCTAGCTTTTAAGCTTTAGGTGTATATGTTTCATTTAGAATAACCACAGAGGTTAGGTAGTTAGTAAAGGACCAGGATGAAGGAGGGGATTCCAATAAAAGGGAAGTAGAATACCGTGTTATAAAGAGATAAAGGTGAAACTAGCATAGGAGGATTAAATGGGGAGAGGGGTGGGACCCTGAAACCTACATGCAAAATATACTGGTGCAATAGTGGTACAAATATTATGGAAGTAACCAACCCATTTTTTCAAGGGCCTACTCTATATGAGTTGGAACTCATATCCAACACTGCCAAATGGACAAGAACCTGAGACGAGATAGTTTGTGGGCCCTACTGGAAAACCTATAACTATTATTCTGCCAAAGGAACATAGCATAAAATTACTCCAAATGATATTTTGCTATACTTATAGATCAGTGACTCACTCAGCCTTCATCAGAGAAGCTTCTTGCAGTAGATGGGAACTAACACAAAGACCCATGTAGGCAGAATACTCTGTCCCTCCAGCCAGCTCCCAAATAAACACACAGAGACTTATTAGTTATGAAACCTTGGCCAATAGCTTAGGCTTGTTACTAACTAGCTCTTACAACTTAAATTAACCCATTTTTATCAATCTACTTTTTGTCTCATGACTTTGTTGCCTTTACTCTGTACTGCCCATGCTGCTGCTTCTGCATCCCTGGAGTCTCCTCACAACTCTGCCCTTCTTCTTCCCAGCATTCTCTCTGCCCCAAAAATCCTGCCTACCTATTGGCCTTTCAGCTTTTTATTAAACCAATCCAAGTGACACATATTCACAGTATACAAAAACATTATTCCACAAAAGACCCACAACTGAAAAATCTGCGAAGAGAGAAAGACTTTGGAGCACTCAGCCCTAAATGGAATATCTTTATCAACACCCCCCCCCCCCACATACACACACACCTCTGCAAGGCTCGGGGATCTATGTGGAAGAGCAGCTGTAAAGATTGTAAGAGCCAGAGGTGGTGGGTAACTCCAAGGAAACAGCATCTTCCAGACATATCAGGGCTCACAGGACATATGAACTCACAGGAATTGTGATAACATACACAAGTTCAAGCCAGACAAAACCCAGCATGGAGAAGGGGAGTGGGCTCAAAATCTCAACCTAACCAAGAAGCTGTTCTCAATGCGCAATTAATACCTGCTAGGAGAAGGGAAAAATTGGTTTTCTCCAATAGTGTGACATGAGGTACATCAACCACAGCCCAGGGCAGGCCCCATGCTAAGGAAGAGTTGGCCAACACAAAACAGACTCCATGTTTTGTGTGCTTTTTTGGTTTTGTACTTCTTGGTATTTTTTGTTTGGCTTTTTTTGCTTGCTTGTTTGGTTTTGAGGATTTTTTGTTTGTTTTGATTTGGATTTGTTTGTTGCTTTATGTTTTTCAGAGAGAGAGAACATGAAGTTGGGTGCGTAGAGAGGTGGGGATCTAAGATAAGTTATGGGAGCAGAAAGAATGTGATCAAAGTATATTGTATGAAAATAATTTGAAAGCCAATAAATATAAAAATATATTACATACATGAAATTCTCAAAGAATAGATATATAAAATTAAATGTTAAAAAAATCGGTGTGTCTGCAGGCTGGAGAGATGGCCTCAGAAGTTAACAGCACTTAACATTCTTACAGAGGACCCAGGTTTAGTTCCCAGTACCTGCATAGTGACTTACAACCATCCATTACTCCAGTTCCAGGCAATCTGGTATCTTCTTCTGATCTCCTCAGGTACCAGGAATGCATGTAGTGCACATACATATATGCAGGCAAAATACTCCCAAAAAATAAAAATGAATCTGTTGGGGGGAACCTTTGTTTCACTCATGCTGGGTGCAGAGGATGCCAGAATCCCACAAAGAGATTGTCCCGGGATAGAATAACCTGAAGCCATTTGAGATTGTGGTTATCTCACATTCTGTATGACTTAAGCCAATGTTTACAACTGTAAATCTTCTTGCCATTGCATTTATTCAATCAATAGTTTATGTTTGTTTGCTGGCCTGTTTCCCAGATGCCAGGACCTCCCTAAACTTGCCAATCCCAGGACCTGACATACAAGAAACAGTTCCCTGACCCTAGAGCTACACGTTCAACGGAGGATCAAGTGAGCAGTTCCAGGCGTGAAGCTTAAGAAAGGCTTCCAGGAAGGGGTGGATCCAGGAAGGGCTGGGTATAGAAAGAGTTTTCATGAATTCAGGGTGGAGAGCAAAGGAAGAAACTCCCAAATGTAAAACTTGTGAGTCCAGAAAGGCTTAAATGGGTACAGAGAGGTCGGTACATCTTGCCCTGCAGTGTGCTGGGGCTCCAAAGTGGATGTGGACTTTGGTCTTAATGTCCACAGGTTGTACTACAGTCAAGGTATTCAGGTGAGCCAGTCTGAAGGCAGAAGCATTACAAGGATGCTGTTCAAGTCATCCCATGAATCTATGGTAACAAGAGAGAGTAAGGAAGGGTAAGGAAGGACATGAAAAGAAATGCTCAGGTTTAAGGGAGACTTGGGCAAACATCAGAAAAAGAGAACCTGGGAAGGCCACAGTGGAGGCTACTCTCAGAGAGTGAGAGGTGGCATCCAGGTGTAACAGGATCTGGCACTGGTGACCCTGTCCAGGGAAGGGGCACTGGGCAAGGAAGAAGAGGATGTTGAACTATTTTGAGTTTGGTTGAGATTTAGGGAACACAGGAATACAACAGGAGACATCAGTAGCCTGAAACTTCCAAGAGAGCAAGTCTTTGGGCGCAGCCCAGGTTGGACAGTGAGCCAGGAATCATCCTGCACTTCCATGAAAGTGAACATGGGTAGCCACTGGAGCTGTGGGATTGATAGTGTCCCTCAGGAGCAATTCATAGAACAAGAAACAGATCACCTGCAAAGTCCAGCAAAGGGGTGGGGGTGTGAAGAAAGCAAGGGAGAGGATATCCAGGGAGAGAGGGAAAGCTTTTTAGCGGAGACTAATCATCAGAGCCTGCAGGGAAACCTGGAGAGATGAGGGCTGAGCAGTATTGATTGGATTTCACAACAGAGATGTCCTTGGCTGGTTGGCAAGCATGTCAGTGAGATGGTGACCAGCAGCCAGCAGACGATTGTAGGACAGATGAAGGGGAGGTGATGACATGGCCTCTGTGGCTAAAGACAACTCTTTTGTGAAGTCTGGCAAGGAAGCAATGGAGAAATACAGGCATTAGGATAGAGGGATGCACTGGGCCTTAGTTCAGACTGTTGTTATTTTAAAAGAGTAAAAGCTTTGGACATATTTGTGTGATACTTGAGGCTCCCCAGCAGGTGGGCAGGACTGGCCCAGGGTTCTGAGGGATGCAGGGGATTCTGGGAGACTGGAGGAAAGGAGGGAGGGAGACAAAAGGTAGATACATGTGTCAGTGTGAAGCAAGATATCAAGAGAGGTCAGACAGACAGCCTGGATTTCCTCAAGAATTAGGACAGAGTGAGTGTCATCTGCCTAAAGTGAGGAGACTGGTCTGGGTCTACAAAACCATGTCTGAGAACCACTCCATTAGTTTTTTTTTTTTT
>CABHPR010149497.1:0-23767 GCA_902168415.1 Peromyscus melanophrys | reverse complement strand
AGATAGATAGATAGATAGATAGATAGATAGATAGATAGATAGATAGATAGATAGAGAGAGGCACATCTCCACTCAAACATGCACTTGCACACCCATAAACACACACACACATGTGCATGCACATACACAAACATATGCAGAAGAAAGTGGATGGAAAGACCCCATGGGTTGTCTGTGGAACATGATTCTGAAGGTTCAGGAAAACTCCAATTTAGAGAACAGACTGAAAGAAGCAGGTTCAACACTATTAAGACTTGGCTTAATCTTTGTGTTTTGACAAAGCAAGATCTTTGTGTTCTAGTTTAACTAACTATCCCAGAACAGTCTGGCTTTCATGGACATCTGACCACATTGGATAATCCATATGAAGCAAAGGGATTGACAAATAATCTTTCATTTTAGTTTCTTATTACCTTTTAATTCATTTAAATTTTATTTTGTGTTTTGGGTGTTTTATTGACATGTGTGTCTGTAAATCATGTGTGGTCTTGGTGCCTGGGGAGGTCAGAAGAGGGTCCTGGATGCCCTGGAGTTGGAGTTACAGACAGTTGTGAGCCACCATGTGGATACTGGGGAGCAAACCAAGGTTCTGTGGAAAAGCAGCCAGTGCTCTTAACCACTGAGTCACCTTTCCAGCCCTATTTTTTACATTTCCCCCCACTGATTCTTAAACAGTATACACTTTTTCTGAATTTTAAATCTTAGATGTTGGGATTGTTTTTTTATAATTAATAAAATTAATTATAATTAATGAAAGCCTATCATTTCTTTTGTAACATTTTCTTCCTGCTTATAATACATCTTTGTGTATTTTCACACATATGCATGTAATCACTGGCATTTCAACTAAGAGTATTCTTCAAGCACAAAATCCAATTAATAACCTTCAGTTTTCTTACATGGCTGTGGTTTGTAAACTTTTCACCTACTTGCTGTGATGTGCATGTGTGTGTATGCATGTTCATATATGTATGGGGCAATTTGTATGTGCATGGGTGTATGCATGGGTCTTTCTTAACTCTTTTCCATCACTTCCTGCATTGTTAAAAAAATACAGTTGCATGACTAGACTTTGTGTACAATTCTAGACAGTGTTGTGACAGCTGGAACTCCACATTGGGAATTCCACATACCCTGAAATATGGTGGAACCCAGCTAAATTTTTAAAAATAAAAATCATGGGACAGAAAGGGACAAAGCTCTCAGACAATCAGGCCTGTGTTGTAATCTAACTTTTACCCTTTAATACTTAAAAATTGCTACAATTCATTTTTTAAAAATGTCTCTAAAACGTGAACCACGAAAAGTAGGTGAGATCTGTGTAATGACACAGCAGCAGAGGCTCGAATGCTCTGGGTGCCGCGGAAACCGGGCACCCCGATGATACTCAGTGTAAGGGCTCAATGGTGAGGAGCAGTGGCTGCTCCTGCAGAGGACCTGAGTTTGGTCCCCAGCACCCATGTCTGGCAGCTCACAACCACCTGTAAGTCCAGCTCCAGGGCATCTGACGCTCTTTTCTGGACTCTATAGCCACCTGCACTGACATATGCACATACTCTTCTTACAGGCAGAAATATACACACAATTGAAAAATAAAAACCAATCTTAAGACAGTAGAGGTCAGCATAGGAGCTCCTGTGTTCACCCTCACGGGATACATCAGTTACTTAAAGGGACTGAGAATAGAGCTGTTGCTGTCTGCTGAGGTTTCAGATAAGGTTGCTACATCTCAGTCCTGATCACTCAAAGCACAAACTTGTGACTGGTTCCCAGAACCTACAGTTTGGGAAGATAGGCAGAAACTCTTTAGCTGCCTCTGTGCTCCTGGCATCTGCTGCAGAGTGCATGGAAAGCAAGCCAACAAGAATCCCCTCTTGGCAAAGTGAGCTGGGAAACCAGCTTCCATCTGCAGCAGTATGTGCAGTTCCGGTGTGGCTGCTGCCATCCTCTGGGACTCACCGCAGGTGCTCTGCTGATGCAGCTGCCAGCACACTGCAGCCTACACTCAAGAGGATCTGCTTGACAGAGGCATAACAAACAGCCCCTTTGTGTCCGGCTCCCCAACTTTTACCATTCCCCCATCTGCTTGGTGTTTTCAGCTCAGCAAGTGGCAATATCATTTGTACCTAGGGTAAAGATGTTCCCCTCTAACTTAAGTCTACGCTTTTATTAAAAACATTTAACATGTTGGCTACTACCAAAAAGCGATATTTATTCCTAGGAGAAAAGAAGAAGGGAGAAAGAAAAATCCTCTTTACAGGCTTCATTAAAACATGTGATTAGCTCATCACATTTGCACAGAACTATGGGATACTTTGGGATTCTACCATGTTCAGACACCATTTTCTGTTACATCTAAACATCCTAGACATCGGAGATAGGTTTTGATGCTTACAGCAAAGACACAGAGTGTCCTGGACACAGAGTGGGACAGCTTGAGAGCATCCTTCAGTACTTCCTCTTCAAGTAGACCGCTCAGCTGCACAGGACATCTGCCTTCGGAAAGCCCCTCTCATACAAGGAATGTCCTTACAGATGGGAGTCTCTGGGAGAGAAAGGAGTGCACTCCAATTAAGCTCTCCCAATGCCCAGTAGCCATCCTGGTCATTACATCCCTTGGTCTTTCACAGGCTGTGATTTACTTGATTGTGTGTTTCTGTGAAACGTCTACCTTAGGAACCTGGAAAGATGGCTCAGTCATCAAAGTGCTTAGTATACAAGCAAGAGAACCTGAGTTCAGAGATCCAGCACTGACATAAAAAGCGAGTTGTGGCGGAGGATACCTGAACTGTCGGTGCTGAGAGTGGGGGCTACAGACAAGAGGTTTCCTGGTATTCACTGGCCAGGTACTCTAGTCAATGAGCAAGCTCCAGGTTCAGTGAGATAAAATGGAGAGCATAGAGGAAGACTCCTGGCATTGACCTCTGAGCTCCACATTCATAAGCATACATGTTCACATCACACACACCCCGAAAAATTCTACCTCATTAACTCATTTTATACAATTATCAGAAATTGCAACACCATCACCAGTAGCAAATACAAAGAGGGCCTATGGAGGCTGAAAACGATGACCACAAGTTAGAAAGCAAGATTTCTCAGCTGTGCATTTTCTATTGCTTGGGTACAGACCATAACATGTATCTTTAATATAAATGGCTGCATCCCCACCTCTGCCTTAATGACCTGCTTGATATATACGGTAGCCTTTCATATTAATTACATCATTAATAATGGTTTCTTTGAGAAGTCATCTATGAATACAGCAACGTTGGAAGACATATGGGTCAGCTAGGATATCTGCAGATCTATCTTCAGGAAACAGAATCTCACTTTAAGAAATGACCACGTATTGATTGGTGAAGGAGGAAGAAAAGTTGATTACAGCTTCGTGGTCTGATTCTCCACTCCTGGTAGGGTATGGCAGAAAGGAGGGACAGAAAAGAGGGTGCCTGGCCGCACCTGAGCTAGGCATAACATCTGAGAAGGAACAAAAAAATTAAGAATTTTTGACCCCCAAGGATAGCAGACACACCCTGGTGTTAGTCTCCAGCTTTCCTGGAGACTTCTCACTTGACTTTCTTTGCTGTTTTAGGCTCCATCTCAAAGGCTACTGCACATACAGGCAAAGAACCATGTACTAGGTTGCTCTCAGCTCCCTATTGTATGGTACTATTAGATCTTTGTGGGCATTCCTGGATTGAAGGAAGATGTATTAGTAGAACTTGGCTCTGCTAGGTGCAAAGGTAAAAAGTCAGAGAGACAGCATGGCAGAGCTGTGGTCACCTGGGGCCTGGTAACAGGGGCCAGAAATGAAGTTGACATACCCATGTGTGACATACACTCTCTCGGCCCTTCCTCCCTACAACTGTCTGCTGAGGTAGAGGCTGCCAACACTGAGTATGGCTAGGCCAGGGAGGCTGGGAAGAGGAGAGCTGGAGACAGGCAGATTGAAGTGGGTAGGATCATGAGCAGATCTGAGTTTCCTGCTGAATAATTTAGGTCTTAACCTGCAGGGAATAGGGAGCCACTGAAATATTAAGGAAGGATGACATCATCATTTTCCTAGAAGCCAAATCCACAGACTTTTTTCCCCCACACTGAACTCCCCCAATTTTAGTTTCTCCTTAATGTCTAATACAAAGCCAATTCCTCTTCTTTTTATACTGCACTAACAAAACAGTCAGGGGCCTGATTTGGGGTGTTGTCCCAACCAGCAATTCTTGCTATGTGAATCTTCATGTATTTCTTGAGATATTGAATTTCAGGCTTCGTTTCTTTAACATGGGCTTACAGAAGTAACTTGTGTAGGGTGCCAAAGCCCATGTACGGACTCATTAAACACGGTGGATTGAATTATGTCCCATGCAATGTGCATTGCAAAGCTCTGACTTCTTGACATCTCACCCTGGGAGTATTTTGGACACAGAATCTTTACAGAGGTCAACAAGTCAAATTCATGTTCTCAGAGTTTGCCCTGTTTCATTATAAAGATAAATATACACAGACAGATGAGGGTGTGCAGAAGAGAAACAGCAGAAAATGTCTATAAGCCAAAGAGTCATCCCAGAGTGGACCCTCTGTCTAAGAAAAAAATAAAGCAAAAAAGAAAATTCTTCAGTTGCAAGTTTTGGCCTCCAGAGAGATGAGAGAGTATTTTTATTATCATTATTAAAGCTACCCATACTTGATACTATGTTTCCACAACCAAAGAGAATGAATGCAGTTAGTGTTTAGATGTCCCTTCATTTGTTCTTTCCATACCTGGGTCCTGACTTCAGAACCTGATGTCTGGTCACTACTCAGTGCTCCTGGCTGTCCTTGCCTGAACTCCAGAGAATAGATGGTTTTCATTGTGTGAACTACCTCTGCACATCAACTGTCATTGCTGGGAGCACCCATCCGAGAAGGAGCATCTAACACAGACTCCAGGAGTTCAAGCATTACAATTGATTAGCAATGTCTGCCACTGGTATAGATGGGAAAGCTGAAAAGTATTGGTTGTGCTTTGCTAAGTTCTGTCTCTAGAAAATCCATCTTGAAAACCTATTACCTGTCTAATTCTTTTGGTGGGCAATAGAGAGGTGGGTGAGACAAGTTTCCACCATGTAGCTTAAGTCTGACTCCAGCCTCCTGAGTGATTATGCTCTCATTCCATCTCAGATCGAGAGTGCCAACACAAAAGCATTGATGCAAGAGCTTACTACTGTTGACTACAGAAAGCATATGTGCATCGATTTCCAGAAACAGCAGACATATGTAGGGATTGAGTTATGCCTTCAAGAATACAATACAATCAACAACACTGCAGGATTACATAAGAAATCCAATAATCTGAACCACAATACAATAATTTCCAACTATCATTCACACAGTACCAGCTGCCCCCAGAGCACCTTGGAGCATAGTACCATGCATTTCCTCTAGCTTTCTGCATTGCTAGCTTTATCTGTGATCACTTCTTTTCCACCCGGCTCCTTCCAGCTCCAATGTCAGACACTCTAGAAAAGAAAGCAGCTTTTGACCCCTTCTGATCTCATGTGTTAGAAGCATTGAAACTGAGGTGGCAGGTTCCCTGTTTCTTTGTGTTCCACAGAAAGCTCCATCAATGCCCCCATCTGTCAGATGCCCATACTACACCAATCATGCACACTGGGGTAAGAAGCAAACAATGATTGGCTAGGTTGCAGTCACCTGCTTATCTCTGCAGCCAACCAAGAGGCGCTTAGGGAGACTGGAGACTGAGGGGTAATTTTGTGAATCAAAGAGATGATCGAATCCAGCAGGGCTTCTCTCTCCCTACCTAGTGCACCAAGCTAATGTTCCCTCTAATTTCCCTCCAATTTCCTGTGCGCTTAGCAAGGACATTATCTTTCCTAGCATTCTTGTCACAGAGGTGTCAATACATCTTTCTCTCTCTCTGCATATGTGTGGTGGTGTGTATATGTATGTTTTCACATTAGTGCAGGTGCATTTGCACATGTGTGTACATGTGTATGGAAGACAGGTCAACATGCAATATCTTAATAAATTGACTACCATTTTATTTACTAAGGCAAGATCTCTCCCTGAACTAAAAGCTCATTGATAACTGGACTAGTTATCTAGCCAGTGTGCCCATGGAACTCATTTCCACTTCCCTAGCGCTGGGATTAAAGTTGGGCCTTCCCACCCACCTGACATTTACATAGGTGCCAGGGATCTGGATGCTAGTCATCATGTTTATGAAGCAAGTATTTTATGTACTGAGCTATCGCTTCAGGCCTCATATTGCTCTCTTTATCCTCTAATGGGTTAACTCTAGTGGGAGAAATAGTCTATGACTACATACTTATGAATCTGGCACAGGGCAGAAATTATCTTAGACCCGGATTATAGCATACAGATCGTTTTAGAGGGAAAAGTTGGATCAGGAAAAACATCAGCCAGGTAAAAGGAAAAAAAATCAAATGATGTATGGAATTCATCAGAGGAAGAAACACAGAGGGCCTAGATGTGACTAATACATTAAAGGACCCTGTCAATGAAATTTTAACTAATTTTAAAAATATTATCAAATAAGATCATGAAGCAAGATTGGATTTGAAATGTTTCAAATTTATTTACAACTCCATGGCAGCACAGGAAGCAACAAAGTTTCCACTCCCAACATTAAGTCATAGATGTTGGTTGTGATGGTGAATGTTCATTGTCAACATGTCAGAGTCTAGAATTACCTCTCTGCATGCTGTGGGGGCTTACCTTGATTTTGTGAATTAAGACGTGAGCCTGCCTACTGTGCATGGTGCCATTCTTGTGGCAAGGGACCCCACCTTGTATAAAATGGAGAACACTAGCTAATCATTAGCATGCACTCGTGCATTGGTCTCTGCTTCTTGTCTGTGGATGTACTACGATCAGCATCTTCAAGTTTCCTGACTTTGTGACTACTTTGTTACAATGGACAGTACCTCAAAGTTTGGGCCAAAACAATCCCTGTTTTTCTTCAATTGCTTTTGTCAGAGAATTGTAACCACAACAGCAGGAAAAGAAAGTTAAGGTATTTGTGGAGGCTAGAAATTCTGTTATAGAGTCAATGGTTGGATATACCTACTCTGATAAGAGACATTGGACTTGGCCAAGCAGAATAATGTGAGTGGATCGTACTCTGCTCCTATAACATATGTTGACAAATTGATATTTCCTGGAAAATATTTGGCTAAAGGTGATGATGGAGATAACTGGAGAGATGCCTCAGCAATTAAGAGCACAAGGGCCCCCTGGCAGTAGGATCAGGATCCATTCCTGGTGCATTAGCTGGCTTTTTGGAGCCCACTACCTATTGTGGGACATCTCCCACAGCCTTGAGGCAAGGAGAGAAGCTTGGACCTGCCTCTACTGAATGTACCAGGCTCTGCCAACTCCCTGTGAGAGTCCTTGCCTTCTTGTAGGAGAGAATGGGAGGTGGTTTGGGGGGGACAGGCTGGAGGAGGGAAGAGGGGGATCTGTGATTGGTATGTAAAATGAATAAAAATTTCTTAATAGTAGTAAAAGAGCACACTGCTCTTGGAGAGAACTGAAGTTCAGGTCCCAGTACCTACTACAGAAGCCTAGAACTTCATCTCCAGGGCATCTGATGCCCTCTTCTGTATTTTGTGTGTAACTGCATTCATATCCACATATCTACACAGAAACATACGCATATACAAAATAAAAAATAAAAATTAACTATTTTTAAAAGTGATGAATGGAAATGTAATATAAATCTTCCTACCCAATCAATAATTAGCCCTTCCATATATCTGTTGTATATGAACACTGCAGCTAAAGTTGTAATGCAATTTGTCTACTAATAATGAAAGTGAAGGTTGAAACACCATTTAAAAAGTATGAGGAACATTCTCATGATTAAGTGCCAAATCATCCAGTAAATACCAACAGGCAGAGAAGATGAGGGTGGATGAGAGAAGAGATGGAGTGTTTGCTCATAATTACAACAGACAGAATTTAGAGGATGGAATATTGGGCTGCCCTTCATGAAGCAGTCTGATTGGCTAATAAATTCACTAGGCATTAAATCAACAACAACAAAATCAATTCAGTGAGCATAAATAAAAGTATCATATTCCTGAAAAAGTTATTAAAAGTTATCATTCTTGCAAATATTTTGTAAGTGGCTGGTGTGATCCTGGGAGATGGGCAGATCGCAATATATTCATATGTTGGGGACTAAACATAGCAACAAATTCTATGATTTATATGTGGATTGAGAAGACAGGACAAGGGAGGAAGAAAGGATGGAAGGACAAAGATACAGGAGAACAAAGAGGGAGATAAAAAGCGAGAAGAGGAAGAGGAGGAACAAAAGAATGAGGAGGAGGAAAGAGGAGGAAAGGAGGGAGGGGCAGTCATTAGTTCTCTGGCTTTCCGAAGGCTCCAGGCCACTCAACCTGTGTTCAGAGAACTCAGTAACCTTTACTCTGCTCACTAGTAGTTTTCTTTAGCTGACTTTTAATAGTCTCATCTGCAAAACAGGAAAGACACCCGACAGCTTCCTCACTGAAGATTGCTTGGGGAGAACATCAGAGTGCAGCTGATACCTCTTTGTTCCTTCAAGCTCAGAAGTTGCCAGACCCTCATTCTCCAGGAGAATCCCAGTACTTTCCTTAGGGAGCGTCTCGGCTTTTCCTTCACTGTGATTTTGTTTTTTTACTTCGTCTCTTGCTGTTGAGTGTGAAACAAAGCTGACCCCAACATAATTCAGAGCCATATTCCTTGACCACAGATGCACAGATAGAATGTTTACACAAACACATTATATGTGTAATAGAATATTGCTCAGAAAAGCCAGGCATGGTGGCTCAAGCCTTTAATCCCAGCACTGCGGAGGCAGAGGCAGGTGGATCTCTGTGAGTTCAAGGGCAGCCTGGTTCTACAGAATGAGTTCAAGGGCAGCTTGATCTACAGAATGAGTTCCAGGACAGTCAGGGCAACACAGAAAGATCCTGTCTCAAAAAACAAAAACAAAACAAAACAAAAAATATTGCTCACAATACAGGGGATTGTACAGTAACGAATGACTCCTAAAGACTAAAGGCTTGGAAGTAAAAGAAACATGTATCTTAAGTGTGCTGCATGGCCATGACCATGATGGACTTCATATCAGGGATGGGTTGATGGTGATGTAGCTCCTCAAAGTGTCGCAGAGACTGAGGATGAAGGAAAAGCCATCATTCCTAATGTCTCTAGACCATGCTACAAAAGGGAAAGGAAAATTCTAGAAACTCTCACATTTGGACTGAATGTTGCTGTGTTTGCAGTTTTCATGTCAGCGGATATCTAACAAGGGAGACTCATGATCACACAACCACAAAACATCCAAGAAAGGCCATTGGGTAGAAGAGGCTGAACCCTGGACAATGACCTCCAACCAAAACCACACCATGGTTTGCATAGGGAACGTAGAGGACTTAGATGATGGCAGTACAAACATCAGTTGTAACTACTCTTAGAAGTGCTTTCATACAGCCCACCATGCTGTGAGCAATTCTCCCTCACCCATTGCTCCTGCCTCAGCTGTCTTGTAGTTCTCCCCTCCTTGCAGGCCCGACATCTTCAAATCCCCCTCCCAAATGTATGCGTGATTTAGCTCTTTGCAAACCTTATCCCCAATTCAGCTTTACTCCACTCTGCTGAGCCAAGACTCTATATGTTTAGAAACTATGATTTGCATAAACGTGTTTAAGTTCTTCGACTGCTGCCACCCCCTCTCAATTATTTCCATGTGGGTATTTTGGGGACTGGAAGAAGACTATTTGATGAATTATGCCCCCAGTTACACAACTAGAATGCATTTTGTATGCAATTTATACACCTCAAAGCCCTCCAGAGATAATTCTCCTCACTCTGGGAATGTCTCTGGGCCTGTATTTTTTCACTGTCAAAAGGGAAGAACAGCACTTAACTTTGCCTCTATCACTGGTGGGCTCGTGTGGGAAATTCCTCAGGAAATACAGCAGTTTGCCAGTATGCAATGACTATAACTGCACACAAGCAAAGCTCTCTTGCTGGAAATTTCTAGTAATGCGAGCTGAAGCTCCCCTTCCTTCCAGTTACTGTAAGTAGACATCTGATGCTCTGATAGCAAGAAGAAGTCAAGCTTCCCCACTCCTCTCTTTCATCTGCCTCTGCAATCTAATAACGTGGTCTTTATTGGAAGAAGATGCACTTATGTCAGTTATTAGGGAATTACATTTTGGGGTTCTGCTAAAGGGAAGTAAAGATTAGCTCTGCCAGACAGAGGCATACCTCCAAGTCAAACCATCCATCTTATCCTGGGACATGTCAACACATGGAACTGATGAAATATGGACCATATTAAAAATGTTAACGGCACTTCTGAAATGTAACCAGGCAGAGATAAGATACTGCTGGCTCATTTGTTTGCTTTGCCTTATTTCTGTTTGCTATTATTTTTTTTTTTCTGCTTGGGACCGTCTGTGCTTGTTAAGCATTGGTAAATGGCCAGTGACGAGGCAAACACAACACACTCACACATGAATATTTAATAAGACACAATAGCAGAAACATAGTGTACATTTGTTGCTCCACTGGAAAGTTACATTCACTATTTTATGAATTATTCTTTCATAAATATTTTAGAAATTGGAATAAAGGTTAATATTTGGTGGGCTACAATCAATTTTTGCAACTGAACTGTGATGAATCCAGTTCCACTTTGACTGCTGATATCTAAAACCCACCTTCTGGGCAGTTTTGAGAGATAACTTTTTTTCCTGGTTTTGTCATAATGTACACAGAAATTGAGAACAATTAGTATCAGTTAGAAGGAAGGAACTGCAGCATCTTTCCTGATCAGATGGCTGATAATGACATTCTTGTTAGCCACAATAAAGGAAAACAAACACATTATCCATGAAAATTAGCCTGAGCAAGAAAAATCCAAAATTTTACTCTAGCACAACACAGCAGAAAGCCTGAGCCCTCCCAGTCTGTTGAGTTTGAGATAAGAGCCTTGGTTTTTAGCAAACATTTAAAAAGTAGCTCCTGGGTAGGAGACACAGCGACAAGAAAAGAGTAAGAACATGGGGCATCAGTGGGTTTCTGAAGAGTAACTATTTCAATTGATTAACTTTGTCTATGGACTTCATTGGTGCAGCGATTGAACTCGATCATCAGGCTTGGCAGCAAGTACCTTTATCCACTGAGCCATCTTAATGGTTTTCCTTGTCTTTTTAATATGGTGACCAGAAAGTACTTAAATGATTCCACAATCACATGATCATTTCCAAATGATACAGTGTAGCCTTCATGTCCTCCCAAGCCACATTTTAAAGGTTTGGTACCTTTAAATGTGTGTGGTGTGTGTGTGTGTGTGTGTGTGTGTGTGTGTGTGTGACACACACATACACACAAATAGAATCAAAAGTTAAAAAAGATGTTATTTTTATTTATCTGTATATGTATGCACACACGTGTTCAGGTGACCACAGAAGACAGATAAGGGAGTTAGATTCTGGGAGATGGAATTACAGACAAGTTTGGATGCTAGGAACTGCACTCTAGTCCCATGCAAGAGCAGCAAATGCTCTTAACCATTGGCCCACATATCCTGCCCTCCCTTCCTTTATGAAAGGTTTCAGTTTACACCTTGTGTTTTGAGACTGAGTCCTTTGCTTGTCTGGAGCTCACCAGGTATGCTAGGCTGGCTGGCCAGCGTGCTGCAGGCATCCTGCAGTCTGGCTAACATTGCTCCCCACTGCTCAAAACATTTTCCACCTACACTTATGAATGAGGAGACTCTTATAGCTGCAGTAACAATCTCACAGAATTCAATAAAGATGAGATGCTAATGTATTTAATGTAATACTTTATACAGGGACATTTTTCTTTTTCAACCAAAAATAATCACAGGAACAGAGCTAAAATTCACTGACATTGCCTTGAGGAAGCTTCATGAGATCGAAGAAGACCCACATAGAACAGTAGCACATTGAAAGCCTGTTTGAAATATGTACTTAAGCTGAACATGTCCTGCTTAATTGCATTCTTTTTAAATAACTAAAAATCCCAAATGAAAGCACCATCCTGATTTTAATGACTTGGCCCCCTCTCTGCTTCTGCAACATAAGGCATCTCAGGTGTTAAAGAGTTGAGGCCTGGGACCGAGATTACTATTGTATAAATTAAACATAGCTCCCTCCCTTTCATACATTTATTCACAGAGGTGAGAAAGGAAACCGAAATCCCCTCTCACACTTTCTTGTTTCATGCTTCAGGAAGACTTAGAAGAGATGCTGGAATTCCCCACCCCCTACCAATGTGCAGAAGCCGAAAGTTTCTCAAGGAAGAAATGCCAGGTACATATTTCAAAAGTGTGGGTGGCTTTGCATAGCCTCTGAAATGCTGAGAATCTAGAATACACTCCAGTATATCTAATTATCTTTATGAAATGTCTCAAAATCAATGGCATTATACTCAAAAGCAGCTGCAGCTGGGGAAGTCCAACAGAGCAGAGTGTCACAGGGGTTACGGAGAAGCACGGCTTTCTTCTTAATAGTGCTATTTTTATGGAACATGGAGTTTTTGAATCGTCATTTTTTGTTAACTCTTTTAAGGACCCAAATTGAACCTGACCATATTGGTTGAAGAAATCAATTCAAACCTCTACCTCAATTTCTTTCTTCTTCTTTCTTCTTTTTTTTAATTCCTTTCAGACAAAGCTTTGCTTCTGAGACATACTATAAATCTGCTATAGTGGAAGCCTGTCATCAGTGTCCTGGAACTCTTTCCTCCCCTGGGGAGTATTCAAATAGTCAGTTGTTAAGTGTGTGTGTGTGTGTGTGTGTGTGTGTGTGTGTGTGTGTGTGTGTTACTGCTGTTAGCCCTTTTTTTTCCTTGAAGAATGATTTGGATGTTTGCAGGAAAGAGCAGGGGAGGGGCTTTGACCTGCCTCAACTGAATGTGCCTGGCTTTGCTGACTCCCCATGGGAGGCCATACCTTTTTGGAGGATGGAATGGGGGTTGGGCTGGGGGGAAGGTTGGAGGGGGAGCAGGAGGAGTGATGAGGGGAGATCTGTGGTTGATATGTGGAATGGCTAAAATATTTCTTAATAAAAAAAGAAAACACACAATTTACAATAAATATGGAATCATAAAAAATAAAAATAAAAAAGAGTCTTACAAACAAACAAACAAACAGACAAATGTGAAAGAATACTGAATCCAGGGCTGCTTCAGCTGTTATCAAAATAGCCCAAGAGAGCAGCCATTAAAGTTTAAAATAACCAGTAAGGGTACTCCACTTGACGCAAAACTATCTTTACCAAGGAGGATGGGAAATCATGGAACAGCAAAGTCACCCCAAGTGATTCTCCAGGATCTGTGTAGCTTTGGCATCCTACTATGTGCTAGCCACCATGCTCAGTGGAGAATAGAAACAAACATGGTGCCGTTCTCAGGGTCTGACATTTGGTAAGGGACTGAGGAATCCTATTTAAAAAAGGAAGCTATCAGAGGAACGCCTCCATGGTTCTGTGCCAGAACAAAGATGGTACAAACCCAGGAGAGCTCACAGGAGAAAGGAAGCCTATGACCTTAAGGAGTGATGGATTAGCTATTCCAGCTGATTTAGACATGACTATGCCATACAGAGAAGGACACACACATGTATACCCATACACACCAACCCATACGTATTACAGACATGTTAGCACATACACAGACATACATACACATATGCACACTCATACATATATATGCATACACATATATACATATTCCCCTCATATACATGCACATATAATCCCCTATATACCTACACAGAAATGTATACATGTATGTATACATAACTCCCTCATATACATGCACACATGTGCATATACTTGCTACCTATGTATATATACACATACTTCCCATCTACACATAAATATATACATATATAATGCATATGTATAAATGCATACATATATACATACATATATAAATGCATACATATCCCTCACACAGAGACATATACACAAAAACTCATACACACACAAATATATACACATTTCTGCACACAAGCACATGCACATAAATTAATTTATACATATTTACAGATATGCACACATAACCCCCACATACACACACACACACACACACACACACACACACACACACACACATTTTCAAACACATATAGACACATACATATACATTCTCCCATACACATACTCACACATACATACTCACACACATATACATAGACACACAAATATAAGTTTGCTGAAGTTGCCTGGATTGTGAAATGGTGGGGTCCTATGGGACATTAGGACAAAGATAATTATGTAGGAACTGTTCCCCGAAGCTTGCTGATAGGGTCTTAACCCTCCATTCTAAAGCTGATGGAAGCGATGGTGAGGACTTTTCAAAGAGTGGCTGGGATCTGCTTCATATTCCAGAAAAGTTCATCATGACTGGTTTGTGGAAGGCAGTCCAGAGGGATCAGGATGGAGTCAGGGAACCAGAGAGGAAGGGTTCATAGACCTTCAGGCAAAGGGGAAAATGCTGGTTAGGCCAGAGGGGCAGAGGGAAATGGTGGAGACATCTACCAGACTTGATCTTCAGATGTGGAGGATGAGTGTGACAGGGGGTGGGGGAAAGTGACTTTTAGGTACACAAAATTAAACCTTGGGTTGGTTTGTTTTAAAAAGAAGAAGAAAAAAAGCAAAAGAATATTTCCTGAGATTAATTCCTAAGAATCTGAAGAGGAAAAGAATGCCCTCTGGCTCACTCCTAGTTTTGTCTAATTTAGACACGTATGAATTCATTCATTTCCCCAACATTTAATGAGTCCTTGTAACTCAGGGTTTTCCCACTTACACCAAGTCAACAAGAACATGGACCCCTCTGGATAGAGGAAGAACAGGAAAAATTTCTGAATTTCCACTCTTTATAAATGAGTTTTAATTCATGCCTCTTGAAGTTAGGGCCTTTTATTAGTGACTGTAAATCTCAGAGAGACAAGAAGTCATAAGATTCTGAAATTGCCTTATAAATTAGTCACTGGTAGTGAAACAGTTGTTTAGTTTGTTGAGGGGCTGGGATGCAGAGGGATTTTGGTGTTGAAATAATTATTGAACATTACTGAACCAAATAATTAAACTGTGCTGTAAAATTACGGTTATGATAATATTCCCATCATCACTTGTTTTGTTTCTCCTAATCTAAATTATGATTTTTTTGTTATTGCTCCATGAAGCTACAATATAACAGTCAAACCTGAAATTAAATCCAGCCTACAAAAGTTATACAAGGTGATCCAATATGCTCCTCAAGCAATTATTCATGGCAAATAATATCACGAAGCTTTTAAATCCTTGTTGTAAAGCTGGCTGGACATACATCAACTAAAGTCTTGGATATTTATATGTATCAGAAGTGAGGTGTGAGTAGCTGAAGCTGCCAAGATTCAAAGGAGGCATTTTCAAGTCCAATGGGACTATTTTGGAATATCAGATTTGGTTCCTGATGGTGCTAATTCTCAGTCATGCTGACAAGGGAAAAGGCAACTATCTTCTCTAGCAACCAAGGGAAGGTGTCCTTTTGCTTCATCTGCCTTATCCAAGTTCTTAGGTCTCTGCTTTGACTATCCTGGACAGAATATGTTCAGGTAAAACACTAAACTCACTCTCTAGTACTAAGTGAAAATTAGGATGTTGAAAATGTTTGTAGAAAAATCATCAGCAGAAGCAAAGACGAGGCTCAGTTGATAGAGCATTTGCACAGTGTGCGTGTTCTGTGTTTGATCCCCAGCACCCCAGAAACTAAACATGGTGGCACACAACCATAATTACAGCTCTCAGGAGGTGGAGGGGGTAGATTCAGAAATTCACAGTTATCCACATTTACACAGAGAGTTTGGGGCCAGATTGAGACTGTGTCTCAAATGAGTAATCATAACCAGTGGCAGCATCACCAGCATCACTATCAGTACAATTTTCATCACCACCATCATAGTGATCACCACCATCACCACCATCACCACCACCATCATCATCATCATTATCACCATCAATTTCACCCTCACTAATCATCATCATCCACTAACACCACCACTAAACACCAAAGGAAATTGGGAAATTATCAACTTAATAATTTTCAAACTTCTGTGGTCAACTCAGAAAGTTATGCCTCACTCTCTCACAATAAAAAAATACTGTATTTTTCTTTGTATATTTTCTTTTTACTGTGTGTGTGTGGTGTGTGTTTGTGTGTGTGTGTGTGTGTGTGTATGTGTCTACTAAATGTGGGATATTTAAAACTTTTTATAATGTATTTATATGAGTGTGCATGTGGGTATGGGTATGCACAGGTGCACACAGAGGTCAGAATGTGTGTGTGTGTGTGTGTGTGTGTGTGTGCGTGTGCGCGCACGTGCGTGCACAGACACATGTAACACAGAGGTCAGAAGTGGGCATCAGATACCCTGGAGCTGGAGTTACAGGTTTTTGTTGGCCTTATGATATAAGTGCTAGGAACCAAACTCATGTCCTCTGAAAGAACAACAAACTTTCTTAACCTTAACTCCAGCCCCCAGCTTTGGGACTTTTGACTAGTGACAAAGCCAGTCTTTATCCATCAAACAACGAGAAACGAACACCATTTGCCCAATAGCCTTCAATGGATATAATAAAACCAAATACTATAGGTGGGACAGAAAAGGATGTGCAGAACACCTGAAGCAGAAGAAATGACAGACAGTCGGGGGCAAGATGCATTAGCCAGTAGGGGCTAGGTTGTGCTGCTGTGATACATAACCCTGGAAGTGGGCCTCACTCAAGGCATTTGTCTATTACAGGTTTGAGTGGCTGTTTTTTTCCTATTATTTATTTATTTGTTTATTTGTTTATTTCAGAGATGTGAGCTTATAGATGAATCTTAAATCATACTCAAAGCCTTTTAGATAATGGGAGCCCACTAACTGATAGTTCAAAGACACACCCAGGCGAGAGGCTTGTCACTTTCATTGGTTACACTAAGCAACAAAGCCATACTTATCCAAGAGGCAGGGAGATATAATTCTACCCTACATTTCAGTGAAGATGTCCTCATCACCCTTGCATGGTATCATGTGTCAAAGATCCCTCACAGTTCTAGAGGCTAGGGAGACCAAGAAGGAAAGCTAACAGATTCTGGGGACAGTCCCCCTCCTCTCTTGCTGATGGTCCCACTCATTGGCTACTCACATGGCAGAGAAGCCATGGATTCTCTTCCAGTCCTTATGGTAACCTTCTTTCCTGTAGAGAAGCCCACCCTCTTGACCTCATCTGAGTCTAATTGGCTTTCTAGGAGTTCACTTTCAGGGTCTCTTTAGTGGGGGAACAAGAAGAGAACTCACAACCCATGGACACTTAGTACATTTCCAGCCTAAACACGATTTCCTTTTTTGACATCCCCACTGGAAATGCTCTTGTGACTTCAAATGTAGCCCTTAAAACCAAACTCATGTAAATAGCTTGTGATTGTTTTTAAGGACAGGAGGATACAGCCTCAAGACAAGGTGTGTTTCCTTGAAGATCTTTAAGTGTTTTCATGAAGCTAATGGTTCTAAGAAACTTGCTTCCCAATCCTGCTATTTGTGTGGTAAGTAACATAAGCAGGAACTTCCCAATCTTAGGAAACTTTGGTAGTTTAATAAAATGTTTTAGGATAAGAACACTTTTGCATCACAAACATATCTGTATATATTGATAAATCTATATAAACATATACATTCATTAACTTACATAGACATGTGTGTTTACTTAACCAAAAGATGCAGATGAAAGACAAGAGCAGATGGGGAGCTGATGGACTGATAGATGGGGTTTTAATATGCTTCCCCTCTCTGTATCAGATCTATCCACAGCTTCCCACTATCATCCAATGGGAAGTGATATATCACTTGCTTCTGAAGTGGCTTGAAACTTCAAGTCAATCAGCCATGCTAGTCGCAAAAGCAGAAGGTGGTAGGAAAACAATTTACTTTTTTTTTTTTTTTTTTTTTTGGTTATTCATGACAGAGTTTCTCTGTGTAAGAGCTCTGACTGTCCTGGAACTTGCTTTGTAGGATGAACTCTCAGAGATCTGTCTGCCTGTGCCTTCTGAGTGCTGGGATTAAAAGTATTTATGAATGTTACAAAGTAATGAGAAGAGACTGAATTATGAAGAGCTGCCAGAGATGAGGTGAGAGAAGCCATTTTGTTATGAATACAGATGCATACTATGTAGGAATGAAGCTTCTTGGGAAAGAATAAATGAAGTATTTTATCAACTATAAAGATACCACCTCCATCTTCTTTCTCTTTCTCTTCCTATATTTATCCAGAAATAATTATCTTAGCCATTATTGTGGATTCATTCTTCTCTGGCTGTTCTCTTTTATACCTATTCTTTATTTGGTTTAGTTTTTATTAGAAGCAAGTACAATGGGTTAGCTTTTTCTTTTTTATCTAATGTAAAAGTTAGATTAAAGATAAAACTTAAATTTTTTTATTCATTAGTAAATTTTGTTCTTGTACAGTTTCATACCTGTATAGTATGCAGTTTGGTTGCTTTACAACCCCCCCCCATGTGTTTCCATTATTTGCTATATTTTGTTTTGTTTTGTTACCCCACAAAGCTTAAATAGGGGTCATCTGTGTGACTCTGAATTTGGCACTATTACAGCCTGGTGAGTTTCCATTCTCCACAGATCTGTTGGTTGCCAGTGGATTGGCAGTTTGTGATAGCACCGCCTCCTCCAGTCCCTCCCTGTCTTCAGAGCTTACTGATAGGAGGGCCCCGACCTCTGTGGATCCAGTACCAGTATGCACAGCTGCTGTGGGTTCATGGTTTCCAAGGCTGTGTCATGCTTAGAAGATGATATTTCTTTTCTCATGTTTCATGTCAACACTGTTATTTTCAAGGCAAGAGATGTGTCAGAAACATAAAGAAGTGCACACATCAATGAGAGCTTAATTGCACTTGAATGCCTTCAACACACAAATGTGATCTAATACTGATCACAGATAAGGGAAGCAGAACAGAACACATATGTTTGCCACTACTGGCAATACACTATAAACAGAGGCAAAATCCAAGAAGTCAAAATGATCTTACTAATTAAGCGTTAGGAAATGTGTTGGCTTGGATATCATGAAGAAGGATATCTTCTTTTACCCATAATACCTTATTAAAGTACTAGATTATAAAGTGCCTACAGAGGAATATAACATACATTGCTAGCATCTAGTATTACACTTAACACCTATGGAAAACACTGTTATGCCAAGGTGCTTATGACTTTAAAGGAAAGATAAATTTCTGTTTGGCACAGAGGAAATGGGAGGATCATGAGTTCAAGGTAAGTCTCCCTATGAAGCAAGTAGCCTGGTCTAGACTAGACTGTATGTTAAAAAAAGAAAAATAAATAATAAAAGAAAGGAAGGGAGGGAGTGAAAGGAAGGAAGAAAGGAAAAGTGAATCCACTGTGTACCAAGTATCAACTCAACAGTGTTCAAAATCAGGACTGTGTGGACATATCTACAATTAACTCATTATTTAAGCAATTATAATAAACAATTGAAAGTCCAACTCTGCTACACACTGATATTGGGAATGAGAAAGAGGGTTAATATTTAATTCTCCTGTTTCAAATTATAGCCACAAAGAAAAAAATCAAAACTCCCCTTTTGGTGAGTATCATGTAGCATCTGAAACTCCAAAGGAAGTAAGTAATGAATTCCTGTCCTGCCTGTTTGAGACACTTCCGAGGACAAGCAAATGCTAAAGAACTAACTTTCACAGCATTATGATGCTCCAGGAAGATTCAGCTTCATCTCCTTCAAGACTCCATGTGTAACAAAAACGGTTGAAATTTTTCCATTGTGCATCAATAAGATGCATGAATGGGATCACTGCTCTGGATAATTCTTTCTTTGACCTACACAGTTTGGGAGTTATAGATGTTTTTGTCCATGATATAAAGGGGAAAAATTTTAAAAGCAAAGCTTAACTTCTTTTTTCTTATTTGTATTCTGAGATGATGAACTTTCCAGTCTTCTGGGTGTGGTATTCCCACTTCTGAACTGCTTTGGTAAAAATCTCTGAACCAATGGAAACAAAGCAAATTGCCTTGTTTACAAGGCATTCTGTGTTTACTATTATTTTGGGAATGTTTTCATGTCTTGAAATTACAGGATTGGATAAAAATGAAAAATGATCTCTAATTTCTTATTTAGAATGTCTCCAGCTAGAAGAGTTATACTTTGGGGTTAAAAGAGAATCTAGGAATATAATGATGCGAGGAAAATAGTAAATTCCTTATTCAATGAGATGACATTATGAGAATAACTTCCATGAAATGATGATTCTTTTCCAGGAAACACAATGCTGATGTGCTGACTAGTCCTATGACAACTTGACACAAGCTAGAGTTATCAGAAAGGACAGAACTTCCATTGAGAAAAACTCCTCCATAACATCCAGCTGTCAGCCTTTTTCTTAAATACTGATTGATGGAGGAGGGCCCAGCCCATTGTGGGTTGTGTCATCTCTGGGCTAGTGATCCTAGGTTCTGTAAGAAAGCAGACTGAGCAAACCATGGGAAGCAAATCAAGAATCAGTTCCTCTCTGTGGCCTCTGCATCAGCTCCTGCCTCCAGTTTCCTGCCCTGTATTAGTTCCTGCCCTGACTTCCTTCAGTGATGAACAGTGATGTGGAAGTGTAAGTGTAATAAACCCTTCCTTCCCAAACTTGCTTTTGGTCATGGTGTTCCCTTGCAGCAATAGAAACCCTCATGAGACAGCTGATTTGTTCATCCCTATGGAAGATTTTGGTCCCTCTCCTCCACATGCTCTAAAGGAGGCTCAGCTGTGAAGGTTCATTGTGTGCTGTCAGGGTACAACCTGGGCAGAAAGAAGAGGGACTGCAGGAAGGATTGGGAGAACTGAGTTACAGAGGGAAGGACAAAGAGCCAGGGTGAAGAGAGGAGGCAGGGGTGAAGAGAGGAGACAGGGGTGAAGAGAGGAGGCAGGGGTGAAGAGATACGTTTATGATGAAGTTAAAACACCTATGCTTACAGGACTTAAAAGCATCCTTATAGTTCATCTTCTCCATTGGGATTTCATTTGGGATTTAATAAACAAAAGTTCAATTTTAACTGGTGCCTAGACATTAAAATATATTTTATTTTATGTGTGTGTGTGTGTGTGTGTGTGTGTGTGTGTGTGAGTGTGTCTGTATGTGTGTGCCACATATGTGTGTGCATGAACCCTTGAAGGCCAGAAGAGGTCATCAGATACCCTGGAACTAGAGTTTTGGTCAATTGTGAGCCATTATGCGAATGCTGGGAACCAAACCTTGGGTGGTCGCAAGAGCAGGGCATGGTCTTAACCAGCCCCTTTAAAATTTTTAATTTAGTTAATTTTTGAGAATAGGTCTCAGGCAGAATGGGCTGGCCTGAAACTTGGCATATAGCCAAGAATGACCTTAAAGTTCTGATCTTCCTGCCCCCACCTCATGAGGGCTCGACTTATAGTGATACACCACTATGCTTAATTTCTGTAGTGATGAGTACTGAAACCAAGGCTTCATGCATGCTAGACAAGCACTCTACCAACTGGCATACATCCCCAGCTCTTAGGGTAACTCCTTAAAGACCAGGCTCTTGGTATTTTGATATGATTTTCTCTGCATCTTTTATTTATCTTTTGCGATCCAGAAAATGAGACAGGAATCCAGGGAGAGTTGCAACTTTCTACAGATATTTATATGAATATTTCTTCATACAACCAGGAAGCAATGTCAACAGAAACTAGAACACCAGCCCTGCTCTGTGTGCTAATTGTAGACACTACCACATCACATGAAATAAGATAGATCAGGAAGCCAAACTTCCTTGTCTATGGCTCTCTTCTTTTTCATATTTCAGTAGAGAGCTTTCAGATTTAACTACAGACTCCTCTTGGATTAATGAGTCCTTACCATCTCAGCTTCCCACATGTTTCCAACATCTCTGCTTCATCTTGAACATTTATTCCCGATCACTCCATCCAATGAACAACCAGAGATGCACTTTCATCGATTGTCCTGTCATTAGTGAGGTGCTTTTTTGTGACCTTCCACTCCAGGAACAAATCAATTCATGCCCCCCTTTCTTTTTCATGTGGGCTCCAGATGTTCTGCTCATCTCCCTTCATCCATTCTCTCATAAATAATCTCAAAAAGTTCTCCAATACAAGCCCTTTCAAGAGCTAACTCTAGCCCAGTTATATATTACACACACAGGTTTTATTGAATTAAGATCTATTACTTCTACTCCAGGTTTCTTTGGGATTTTGAGATGGAAGGATGTTGGGATTCTGTCAAAAGGTCTTTCTACATTTATTTATATGACCATGTGATTTAAATTATCTTTGAATATATTTATGTGATGTATGATACTTTGGGAGTTGTATGTGCTGTACTATCTCTACATTTCTGGACAAACGCCTATTTGACACCCTGTCGTGATGAACCGTCAACTCCACCTGCGACCATTTCACATCCCTCTTTAGTCTGTTCATATTAAGAGGCTCCATTTTCCAAATCCATACCATGTTTTGTTTGAATTGTTTGCTCTGCCAGCAATATTGCATTCTCCCCTGCCTGGAAATCTCTTCATTCTGCCAGGTCCACATCAAATGCCACCACCTTTCTGCAGGTTCCTTTGCAAGGTAGAGCTGACTTATCTGTCTGTTGTGTTTCTGTAATATGGCAATCTACACTGCTTGGCCTCTCACCAGAGAGTGAAAGTTTATTGTTTGTCTTTTATCCTCCATTTCTTCAACTTACTCTCCAAGCTCTTTTTCTCAGATATGCGCTTCTGTGAACCAGCATGATCAGTGACACTCACGAGCTGCTCAGAGGAGTTTATTTTGCAGTGGTGAGCAGTCAGTGCAAACACACATAAACAAGTGGTCAAAGTGTGGGGAATGAAAGAAGGAATGGTCTTCCCTCAATGTGACATCTTTATCAACCCCACCCCAAGGCTCAGGAAATAGTATAGACAGGAGAAAAAAAGAATGTAAGACCTGGAGGATATGAAAACAGGCAAGATTTCCGTAGAACAACTTTAAAAATGAAACATAATAATTTTCACACTTTTTGAGAATTTCATGCAGACAATGTATTTTGACCATATATATTCTACGTCTCTCCCTAATTTCTGCAAGATCCACTCCTACATACTCCCCCTTTCCAACTTCTTATCAAACTGCCCTCTAAATTCCTATCCCCACATCATAGATTCCTGCAGCCCTCAGTCCTTGTCTGGAGAAGATTTTGTCCAGTGGATAACACAGAAGCTCACAACTAGTCAAAGCACAGAGAAACAGTACCTGTGGAGTACTCGGGCCCAAATCAGATGTCTATATCACAACCGCTCCCCCAAGACTCAGGGGCAATTAGAGAAGCAGGTGGAAAGATTGTAAGAGCAAGACATCCAAGAGGATCGGGTCAAACCAGTGTTTGCTAAGCATTTCAAGGTCAACAAACTCATAAATGTTACATTAGTCCTGGCTGCCTGTACAAGACCCAAACAGGAGCAAGCCAATCAAATCCTAGCATGGGGCAGAGTAGCTCATGAGCTCCCACCCCAGCTGAGGACTTACTGACAGTTGGCTTCTGGGGGAAAGAGTCATTTTTCTTTGAAAGTGTGACCCCTGGTACGTTGAACACACTCCATTAGATGGCCCACAACCATTGGTATATGGACAGTGCATAT
>CABHPR010149496.1:4254-40273 GCA_902168415.1 Peromyscus melanophrys | reverse complement strand
AAAAAAAGAAGAAGAGGGAGGGGAAAGAAGGGGCGGGACAGGAGCAATGAGGTGGCTCAGAGGGTAAAGCCTGTCAGATGATGTAGGTCCGATGACCTGAGTTCAATCCCCCAAACATACATGAAAATAGAAGGAAAGAACTGACTCCACAAGTCATCTACCGAGCTCCATGCATGTGCCGTGGCACATGTGCCCCCACACACATCATACACATATATACACATATAACAATTGTGGTTGTTGTTATAATGAAAGATTAAAAATGAAGATTTTGGCCCAGCTCAATGGTGAGCACTAAGTCTACTGTACTGGAGTATGACCAACAGTAGAGGGAGTTGCTTAGATGGACTGGAGGAGATGAATCCTATATGTGTGTGTAGCCTAGCAACAACTAAAAAGAAACAATGATGTGGGGATGACAGTTCACTATGAGCTGAAGTCCCTGAGAAATCAAGCACGTGGCCCATGGAGGGCTGACTACAAAGGAAGAGGGGGTCTATTCAGTGATCTCGTATGGGGACATGAGATCCATAGGTGAGTGAATTTAGAGAGGAGAGAAATCGGTCTGAATGCGGAAATGGTGAGGAAAGGAATTCATCAGTCTTGCCTTCAGCTTGAGCAGTGCAGAGGAAGGGAAGGGAAGCAGTAGTCCTCTGAGAGAGCTGCAGGGAAGTAAGTCTGAGATCAAGGAGGGGAATTAAGGCTGACTGAAGAGAATGCTATCATTGTCCTGAACCTTCAAAAAGCCAATGAAACACTTTGAAAGGAGGTGGGAGGGGGGTATTAGAGTCTGGCCATGAAGATGGCCTAGTCCTGAGCTTCATGTAATGAATGATGTAAGGAGGGGAGCCCTGGTGGCCCCAAGGCAGCAGACACAACTCTTTTTTTATATATGTAATTTATTTTTATTTTATGTTCATTGGTGTTTTGCCTGCATGTATGTTTGTGAGGGTGTCAGAAGCCCTGGAATTAGAATTACCAACAGGCATGAGCTGCCATGTGGGTGCTGGGAATTGAACCTGGGTCTTCTGGAAGAGCAGCCAGTGCTCTTAACCCCTGAATCATCTTTCTATCCCCCCTCAAATGTTAAGATCAGGCTGGCATTTATAGGAACCTGAAGAGTTTTATAGTACTCTCTTGCTTTACACTGAAGGAGACTTCCATGCCAGCAGAGGGTGGCCCCACTCCCTTGATATCTAACACAAAGCTAATAGCCCCCCCTGGGGGGGGTATTGTGTTCCCCAAAATATTGTGTATGCTAATAAACTTATCTGGGGTCAGAGAACAGGACAGCCACAATATTAAACATAGAGGTTAGGCAGTGGTAGCATACGCCTTTAATCCTAGCATTCCAGAGACAGAAATCCCTCTGGATCTCTGTGAGTTCAAGGCCACATGGGAAACAGCCAGGTGTGGTGACCCACACCTTTAATCCCAGAAAGCCACACCTTTAATCCCAGGGAGTGGTGGTAGAGAGCAGAAAGATATATAAAGCGTGAGGACCAGAAACTAGAGGCATTTGCCCTGGAGAGGCATTTGGCCTGGGTAGGCATTTGGCCTGGAGAAGCATTTGGCCTGGTTAAGCGTTTAGGCTTTGGAGCGACACAGTTCAGCTGAGACCCATTCTGGATGATGGCTCGGGGCATCCAGTCTTAGAAAAGAAGACCAGCTGAGGATCCAGCGAGGTGAGATAGCTGTGGCTTATTCTGTCTCTCTGACCTTCCAGTGTTCACCCCAATACCTGGCTGAGGTTTGTTTTATTAATAAGACTGTTTAAGACTCCTGCTACACCCCCCCCCATGAGAGCTTACTTCAATGATAGAGATGGCATCTACCTTGTCCAACAACATAGCCACTAGCACACTACTGACCCCAACCACAAGCCCAACCCTTTTGACCATTTTCTTACCACTAGCATGAGACCTTCTCCTTACTTATTTACCCAAGAAAATCCTTTTCAAATGAGGAAGTATGGAATGAATCAAACAAAAAACAGAGCAAAATCCCAAGGGAGCAAATATTTCTTCTCCTTGAATAATTGAGGTCTACATTTCCTGAAAAAAATGACTAGGGGTGATAATTAGAAAGGGGCTTGCATCGTCATGGACCTTAAGAAAGTTCTAGAAGAGATAGCAGAGGTGGTATGTAGCACCTCCTAAAGAAACTGTTCCAGATGCTAGCGCTGGCTCACTGTGAAAACATCCAAGGCACCTCTCCAGGGACTGCTTTTCAACCATCTTGTAAATACTCTATGATATGAGAGGACACTGACTCCCCAGCAGTAAACATCTATCCCCCAAGCAGTGACCGGAGGTCCCCCAGAGAGGAAGGTGAGCTGCAGCTGTGGACAGATGTGAGCAGTGCAGAGTTAGACACTGCCCTGGCCCAGTGAGTCTACAGATTAGGAATAATCCAGGCCACAACCCCAGACAGAGCAATCTCTGCCCCCATCGCTGCTTGTATGGGACACAGGAGAAAATAAAGCCACTTCTCAAATGCTTCATTGAAATAGATAAAGGCATCATTTTCTTTTTTCCTGGTGGGGTTTGTTCCTGTCATTACAACGGCCCCTGCGAGGCTTACCCAGGAGGCTCCTACTGAGACACTAAAGCTAAAAGTTGTCCTTTAACAAATAAAAGCAACGCAGAGAGGAGGCAGAGTGTGGAGATCTCCTATGGAGAAGTCACAGAAAGACGCAGGGGGGATGCTCAGCTAACCTCCTGGCCCCAGGGAACTGGGGCTCTAAAAATAGTATCCTCTCTTGCCCTCCAACATGGTGTCACATTCTGAAAACTCTGTGAAGGTTGCTGGCTGAGCTAGCTCAGAGCTTCACCTCTGACCCCCCAGGCAGACATGTCTTAATGAGCCAATGGAGGCAAACCTTTATGGGCGGAGTCCCAGGGGAACGGCTGTCTGCTCCACGGCAGCGTTATGTGCAGGACATGTGCTCCTGGCCACAGGAGAAAAGCCATGCAGAAATAAGCTGTACCCTGAAGGGACGGAAATGCTCGCTTCAGGCATTTCTCTTGTCAAGTTTCCTCTTAGCATAGTTAATATTTTGACTAGCATTTCTTGAGTATTTCTTATGGACAAGGAACCAAAATAAGCAATTCAGATTTGTTTTTCACTCATAACCCTCAAGCTGCCTCATATTCTTGACAGCATTTACACAAGAAAACTGAGACTCAGCCTGTTTCAGCTACGACCCCACCCAACACAGTAAATGGTCATGGTGAGCTGGCCTCAGGACCACTGGGCAAATGATATTCAAGGAGAAGGCAGCAGCCAATCTCCCCAGCATGAGCAACAACCTCTACACCAGGCTAGCCCATCTATCAGCAAGTCTAACGAGCAAAGCCTGTACCACCCTCCACTTCTGCATGCCATACACTTAGATAAAAACCAAAAATGACTGACCCTCCGCTAGCCTCAGCTCTGTAGAGCACCTCTCACAATGCAAAATAATGGTATTATCTGTATTTGACACCAGGCTAGTCCAATGCGCCACAGAAAGTCAGCAGCTGCTCCAAACGCATCTCAAGTCCATCTAAGACCCTTGCCAGTTAGTTTGTAAGCAGTCTTTGAAACCAGAAAAACTGCAGAAGACCAACCAAAGACAAGACAACATTTTCACTGTAGTCATTAGATTTTAGATCGATCTTTGGTTGTCTTTATGATATCTGGTAAGATGGAAAAATACAATTACATGTTAAATATATTTTCTAGATCTCCATTATTTGCTTGGAACCATGCTAAGCGTTTTGGAAAAATCTACTTATACAGCCTTGACTTCAACTCTTGTAGGTATTTCTCTACTTTATGGATGATGATACTGAGGTTCAAAGTGGCCATGTGACTTTTCCAATTTCACCCTACTAACAAGTGAAAGCTGTGTTCTGAAGGGTTTTGTCCCCCAAAATTTATGTTGTGAAGTCTGAGTCCCCAGCACTATACATTTGGAGATGAGGACTTTGGAAGTTCAGTAGATCATTAGGGGATAAAGCCCTTGTTAGGATATTAGTATAGAGATATAAGAAAAGATAATGGAAAGAGTGACACCAGACCCCTACCCCACTGTGTGAGGAAACACGGGGACGATTATCTGTTAGCCAGGAGGAGACCCGCCCACCAGGCAGTCAGAAGCACGTGGTAGTGACTACAGACTCTGGCTCTGTCTTAGTTTGCTTTTTATTGCTGTGATAAAACACCATGACCAAAAGGGAGGAAATAGTTTATTTCATCTTACAGTTCTACAGTGCAGACCATTATCCCCACAAGTCAGGGCTGGAATGGATGAAGAAGTGGATGCAGATGCCATAGAGGAATGCTGCCTACTGACTGGCTCACCGTGGCTTACTTAGCCTACTTTCTTATATACTCCAGGACCACCTCCCCAGAAGTGACACTGCCCACAGTGAGTTGGGTCCTCTCACATCAACTATCAATCAAGAAAAGGCCCTACACACTTGCCTGCAGGCCCATCCTATGGAAGCACTTCCTCAGAAAGAAGATTCCTTCTTTCCAGATGACCCTAGCTTGTGTCAAGTTGACATCATAAAAAGTAGCCAGCACAGGCTCCTAGGAGAAACTCAGCTGGTTGACTAGGATGTGAAAGTATTGATTGCAGATGGGTGGGCATCTGTAGTGGCTACAGTGGGCTGTCTTTGCCTTTTCTGCTGAATCTCTTGCTTATCAATATGCCCAGGCCATGAGTATACTTAGAATACAACTATACATAGTATACAACTTCTAATTGGCAAGTTCAACATTTTATCAGAGAGTAGGTAAACTAAAGCTATTTAAATTGCTGCATGTTGACTTCCACAGTGAATTCTGTGGCTAATGTAGAAGGATAATGCTCCCTTTCAAGTTGCCGTTTGGAAGCTAAAACAATTTTAGACTCCATTAGCAGATGCCAAGCACCAAAGAGACTTGTATTCTTTGTGTGGTGTGCTGAGACGAAGCTCCGCTATATTTTAAGGACATCTCCAGACCCCAAGAGTCCTCTCAAGCAAAGTAATCAGAACTGAAAAGTGTGCGAGCATGCTGCGGAGGCCAAATGGTCTGAACCTGAGACAATGGAGTCTGAAAAGGAGTGTCAGGGAGCTACTGTGCACCCCAGGGTATAGGAAAGGGGTGTGACACGACTTGTGTAAAAGCCAGAAATTTGGATGGATTCACTGTATGGTGGGACACAGAAGTGACCCAGCACAGCCCCAATGAGCAACTAAATGGACAGATGAATGAAGCGTTCCAACAGACAGCCATGTGGTCTTCTTCCTGGGTGTGGAGCCCAGAATCCTGACTGTAATGGAAAGGCTATGTTGCCTTGAGAACTTGTGCCCACATTCAGAGTCGGGTCACCTTCCACCAGTTCTCAGGAACCCTGTACCCATGCCATCATTCTTCCCCATAAAATCTACCCCAGTGGTCCAGCAAAACAGATCAGAGGCAAAAGCGCTTGCTGCCAAGCCCGATGACTTGGGCTCCAAGTTCAATCCCTGGGACCTTCATGGTAGAAGGAGAGAACCAACTCCAGCAAGTTGGTCTCTGACCTTCAGACATGTGCTGATGAAGACTCACATGCACACACAGAAAATAAAAAGGCAAGTAAATATTTTAATTTTTTAAAGAAGACTCTCCCCTGCGCCTGGGTATGTGCAAGACCTTCAGAGACTAAGATATCAAGGGAAGACCCTGTGTTCTTGTCCCCACCCTCCCACAGTACCCAGGCTGGTGCTGTATTCACTCCTAGCTGAAGGACAGGCTGGAAATTATCAAAAGCCATGCACACTGAGTGTATGGTCAAAGAGGCACAAAAGGATGAAAGCTGAAAGTTCTCTGCAAAGGCAGGGGCATGTGCCAGTAACAGGCAGGTAACAACAGCCCCAGACCCCCCCCCCACCTTCATGCCTCCCCCAAGGACCAAAAGCTACAACGCAACAGAGAAAATCCACCACATCCCCGGAGGTGTCCAGACACATTGCATCTGTTAACTCTTCACCCTTTCCACAAAAAAGCTATTATATCCTTTTAAAACTAAGACACTGAATCCAAAGAAGTATTGACAACTTCACCAAGAACACAGAGAGAGCGATGGTGGAGCCAGGCAGCCAACTGTGAGCTCTTGAGCAAGCTCCTCACGGTCCACAGAAATGTGGAGTTGTGCCTCCAACATCTTCTCACAGCGAAGCCCCACGGGGTGGCTTCACACTCCACATGCAATATATGATCACTAAATGATTGGTGAATTCAGTAAGCACTTGAAGTCCTTTATCGTTGGTTGTGAGTACCCTGGGGTTTCCAGGAACGGGAACAACAGATCCACCCCGAGGCTCTAGTCTGGTCCCAGCATAAAATCTGCTTGTCCTCCACATTCCACTTGGCTCTGTGGTTTTTTTTTGTTTTATGACCGTGTTGCTTTTACTTAGCTTGGGGCATGCAGTCATTGTTTGGGCTTATGCAAAACGAAGATAAACATTGAGACCTAAGTTTCTAGACCTAAGTCGTCTGTGGCCGCTTCGCTGCAGGGTGGGGAGGGGGTGTTCAATTTAAATTTGTCAGCTGGTAACTTAGCAAAGCAACTTGACTTTCTTCCCAAAAGGACAGAAGTCCAGTATCTACTTGGTGGCCAAGTCTTTCTTTAAGACCTTAACTCATGAGATACAGTAGTTAGAGTTTAGTTGAAAATCCCAAATTAAGCTAGAAAAATAGCTCAGTGGTAGAGTACTTGCCTTACACACACACACACACACACACACACACACACACACACACACACACACACACACACACATAGGGTGGGGTGACTAATTTAGTTCTTAAGAATTCAAAATTGACAAGACTCCGTCAGGAAGATCAGGACCCGAAGAAGCCAGGCTTCAGCCTTCATCCAGCTAGGATGGGACCTGGGCACAGGACAGTCACAAGAGCCTCATCAGAGCAGCCAGGGGATGTCCTGGGGGAGCTGGAATGGACTTCACAGGAATCCATGCAGCCCTGGCCTCCACTCCCATCCAGCTGGCTCTCAGTTTCAACTAGGCAGATTCCATCGACTGAATCCAGCAGCTGTGGTAGCCCGGAGGCTCCATCCTGTACAAGGCAGCAGGCAGGCAGCCAGTTCTGGGTTGACTGCTCTCTGTGTGATGATTCAGCTCTGCCCTGGAAAGGGAGTCACGTCAGCATGTATAAGGTCTCCAAGGCCATATGGATCCCTTCACGCAGCCTCACCACCTCAACCTTCCACAAGAATGCCACTGTCGTTGAGAGCCCCTCAAGACACTGAGAATTCATTCGGTGTAGGACAAACTAAATAAAACCCTCTTTGCATAGCAACTAAATTTTGAATTGATCCTAGCAAAGCTGGTAGCTTCCTCATTGCTGTGACCTGGTAATGAACAGCTCAATGAAGAAGGCTTATCCTGCTGAATAGTTTCAGAGTGTTCAGTCCATGCTCACTTGACTCTTTGTTTCTGGACCCAGCGGGAAGAAGAATATCATTATGGCAGAAGCTGCCATGTGGGGAAAAGAAGCTGGTGGCGTCACGGCAGACAGCAGGAAGAGTAGAGCCATAATGGGAAAGGGCCACGGCCAGATGTAGCACCCAACATCTGTCTCCAGCGATGGACATTCCCCAACCAGGCCCCACCCCCACAGTCCCGGCTCTTACCCCAAAAGTCTATTCTCATGTTGAACCTATCAGTGCACTAAAGCATTCATTTGGGCAGAGTCTTCATCATTTAATGCCCCTGGAAACATCCCCTTAGATACTCCCAGAGATGTGCTGCGCGGAACTCCCGGGCATTTCTCAACCCAGTTTTATTGACGGTCAAAAACACCTGGCCTAGTAATGCAGATCTCTAATCTCAGCCACTCAGAAGCTGGGGCAGAAGGATTACAAGGTCAAGTCCTAAAGGGGCTACATAATGATTTCAAGGGCAGCTGGAGCAAAGTAAGAAGTTAAAAATGGGGCCGAGGATGCTGCTAATTGATAGAGCATTTGCCTAGCCTGGCCTTTGTAAGACCCTGCACTTAACCCTGAGTTCTACAAACAAATAAATACTGACTGTCATAGGCTCAATCAGAAATACAGTCCCGAATATTGTAAATGATCTAATACTGTAAATGATCTAAAACCCAAATAGTACTAGGATGGTTAAATAAAATTTAATATACCCATTTGGTGTCACACAAATAACCATTTTTAATAACTACAGTAAATAAGAATCCCTAGTTATTTTGTTTCTTCCAATATACTAAATGGGGAAAAAGAAAAATAATAAAGCATCATGTAGCATACCTTCAACTTTCTAAATGGAAATAAAAGGCTAGTGTGCACATGGAAACAATTTGAAGTAATATACATAAAATGTTAAGCACAATTATCTTTGGGTAGTGAGATTTGTAGTGACTATATAATTTCTACAAAATTCACTTTTTTATCAAATTTCTACAATAGATAAGTGTCTTGGCCAAATGTCAGTTAAGAAAACAGCCCTCATCAAGTAATTCAGTATTAAGAATTTAGTATGGAGAACTACCTATAAAAGTTTTAGAAGAAATAATATCTGACAGGTATTTTTAGCCAAGCTACTTCTCATTCCAAGTCTGACTTAAAGATTTCACCTATATACAGAACTGCGATCTTCTTGGTACACTGGAAGACCAAGTAACAAGCATTTGAGTCTCAGCCAAACATAAGCTGACAATTATCCAACTAAGATAGACATGAGCTCTAGCCAATCGAACTAGCTCTCTACCTCACTTCCATTTTCTGTATGCCACTTCCTTTTCTCTGGGCTGTTGTCAAATATGGTGGTGGGGAGGATGCTTGAATCATTTCTGGTCTAGATTGTTGTTAGAATCTAGGCTCAAACATAAGGCCACCTGTAGTAAAGCAGATTGGTATATTTTGATTTTGTCTTTCAACACAGGTTAACAGTGAGAGAGTCTAGCAACTAGTGGTGTCCAAAGCTAGTACCAGCTGGGCACATGGAAACAGTGCCCCGTGCCTGAAGCACATTCTGTGTCTGTGGTACCCAGCTGGGCGATATGGCCACCTGTGGAACAGTACTTGAAGAGGGAAAGACTCATCTTGGTTTTACCTGCACTTTGCTCATGTAGCACATCTAATAAGCTGAGTCTGAAGTCACTTGGCAAGGAATCCTGGGAAATGTCCTCTGAGAGGGCAACTGCCAATACTGCAGAACAGTCCCAGGGAAGGGTAGGAACTGCCAGAAGACACTCAGATTTACCAACCCAAAACTATTGCTTGAATAATAAAAATAAAAATAAAAATAAAAACAGCAGAACCATGGTTTTCCTCTTCTTAAGAAAAATATGGTGTGTGTTTTCAAATCTTCCTCCTCCTGCAATTTAACAACTCACATTTAGTGAAGCCCTGTTGTGTGCCACACAGAGTCATAGGTAGATGCTGTCAGAATAAACATGGTCGGAACACTGAAGATGTTGGAGGAAAACAATTCAAAACTCCATGTCCTAATTTGCTTTTCTATTGCTCTGATAAACACCGTGACCAAAAACAGCTTGGTAGGAAAGGGTTTGTTTCCTCATACAGTCCATCTGTCTAGAGAAGCCATGGCAGGAACTCCAGGCGGGAGCTTAAAGCAGAAACCACAGAAAGCTGCTTACTCACTTGCTCCCTAGCCTCTGCTCTGCTAGGTTTCTTATACAGCCTGGATTCCCTGCCTAGGAATGGTACCACCCACAGTGGGTTTCCTCCTCCTGCGCCAATTAGCAATCAAGAAAATGCCCCACAGACATGCCATGGGCCAATCTAATGTTGACAGTTTTTCCCTTAAGACTTGTTTAGATAACTCTGGGCTGTGTCAAGTTGACAGGCTAGGCAGGTGGGGACTCCGGAGGTTCTTCTTACCCCCAAGGACACCAAACACCTCCCTCCATTGCTATTCTCCTTTTTTTTTTTTTTTTTTTTTTGTTTCAACTCCACCACTCACCATGACTGTTCTTCCTGTCACAAAATAATCAAAACAAAAAAACTCTCTCATCTGTCACCATCTTACGGTCAAAGCGAACCACGTTCCGTAACTGCCACGCCCTTTGCATCTACCCAAAGATCCTCTTTCTATGAAATGAAAGTTCTCATTTACTTTGCATCTCCCATTTATTTTCAGCCTTCTGAAACCTTCCACCAAGATCCGTGGCTGAAATTGCTCTCATCTTTCCATAGCCAGGACCAGCAGATCCCATTCAGGACCTCGGTTATCCTTTCTCCTCCACCTGGAGTATGTCATCTCCCCTTACTCCATTCCCTTCCAATTCTCTCCCCTCCCTCTGCACAGCTCATTCCCTTGTTATGCCCAGATCACGGGGACTGAATCCCATATGTAAAGGCAAAGAGCCTTTATTCTCAAATTCTGAGCTTGGTCTCTCTGTCCAATGCAACGGTGAGAGCAGAGAGCCCAGAGCCCAGGCAGGGTGGGGCTTTTATCATAGCAGAGGTTGAGGTGAGGGGATTTCCAGGGTTCAGGACCCTGATTGGCTGACATTTGTCTGGGGTATAGGGAATGTTTGGAATGTCAGGTATTTCTTCTTAGATACAGGCCCCACTGGGTGGGGCCAGCTTATGACTTTTCCTGGGTCCAGGTGTTGCCTGCCAGAAGCTGTGTCTGGGCCTCTGAGCCTGTCATGGCAGCTGTGTGGTCACATTTTGGGGCCTCTCACATCCCTCTGGGTCATGCTTCAAATATGGGTGCTTTGCACACTTCCATCCCTGGCCCTTATCTCATCTCCATACTTTTGCCTGGACAATTTCATCTTATAAAATCCATATGACTTCTGTTATAATCCATGTCCAGTTGAGACCCAAGCTTACTTCCCAGAGCCATGGCTGTCTTCACTGACAACCTACTTGAATCAAAAGCATCCTGTACTGCACCTACTACAAGCTCTTCTGCTTTCTTCCATCCTATACCATCCATCCCCGTGACCGACCCTCTTACTAGATCAAGGCAGACAGGAACAGCTCATTCTGGAGTCTTCCTTTTCTGTCAACTATCAGTCACACCCAGTCTGCCCTATCTAATGTGAATTCCATTACTATTGTTCTAAAACCAACTACCTAGGCCACATACACCTTATCCAGTACCTAATCCGGACTCTGACGTAAGCCTGCCTGAGGGTGAGTTGGGCTCTATTCACTTATCAGCAGCGCTTCCCTGGGTTAACTAGGTTATTACTCTGTGTCTCAGTTTCTTTCTCTGAAACCTAGAGGTTAGAGTGATAGTGTCTGCATGATTCTATACACAGACGTAGAACCCTTCCTGATACATAGAGATTCTTCTCTCAAATGGTCATTGTGATGACTAGTATTCGTTTCCCACATCATCTGTTAAGACTTTCTGACTCTTCTGTCTAGGGTAGGGGCTTTCAACTCAACCCATCCATCCATCTGCCCTAGAACACCTCACACTCTGCTGCCTATGTGTCTGCTTCTCCCACAAACCGTGAGTCCTGGGAGAGCAGGAACTCCCTGACTAGTCCCACTGGTATCACCAGGACTGGTTCAACGCTCAGTGAGTAGCTGCTGCAGGGTAAATGTCGGCAGGATGCACAGGCGGAGAGATAGCATGGTGACGGCACACTGTGAACATTTGTGGAAGTATTCACGGTGCCCTAATTGACACATTTTTCTCTAATTTGTTCCTCAGGCTAATCCTATGCAGCAGGGGTGCTATGATTATTAATTATCTCCACCCTCTAAATGCACCATGCACAAGGTTCCTAAGCCAGTAAATAGACAGGAGCTAAAGCTTCTACCATCAAATCCCCCGACTTCTCCTGGCCAGTGGGAACACTGTTGCTGGGGGATCGAGAGAGAGATCAGGCCTAGGATGCGTAATGTTGTGGACGATGGGCAGAGTCTGAATCCAAGACAAGGTACCAGGCCGTGACTACACAACAAAAAATAGTGTCTCCAGAACCACAAAACAGCAGTCTTAGAAATATTCCATCCAGCTCTACCCCTACATCAACCAGGAACTGGGTTCAGTGGCTAGTCGAAGGCTTGAACAGTGTCTTTCACATACTGTGTCTAAAAGCTCAGTGTCCAACCTCTCTGGGACGATGGGGAGGCTGCAGGGTTCCAGTTCTGTCTTCTGGGCCACCTTCCTAACTACGCAGTGAGAAAAACTCCAGGATGGCCTGAGACAGTCCTCCCTTGTCTTGCACACCTACAGTCCCCCTCAACCCTGAATATAGCCAGAACCGCAAATACGATGTGTCTCACCCTGAGATTTCGATTGCATTGTAAGACAAAGGGAAATAGAATTTGAAGACAACTTAAAATCAGTTTGACTTTAACTGAAATTAGAGAGTTTGTCCTGAGTGAGCCTGGATCCTTCAGAGAGTCTCCAGCCATATGTGAGAGGGCTGTGCATCCAGAACATGAGGACAGGCTCTAGGAGTTGAGTGTGACAGCTGCCACCCCCACCCTACCAAAGCCAGCAAGAAAACACACATCAGTTCCAAAGGCGCCAGAGATTGAGTTCTGCCAAAGTGTGTATACACAGGAAGGGGAACCGAAGGTGCAGACAGGAACACAGCCTAGCTGATGTCCCATTGCAGCGGAGACCTCAGCTAACCCCTTACCCAGATTCTACGCACTCACAGAGGACGACAATAGATCTGTGTTGCTTTAAGCCCCTAAATGTGTGGTGATTTGTTCCGCAGCCATAGAAAACTAATACATTATGTGCAATACACTAATACCATTCTGCATTATAAACCAATGCTCCAGGAGCTAAGGCTCCTGGTTTTAAATGCATGCCTTCTCCACAGCATTAGAAAGAAAAAGCTACTGTTCAGATATGGTGAGAGGCGGTGGGGTACAGTGGGCTGGGGGGTGGGGGGTGGAGGGAGTATTTCTGTTCAACTCACCTCACCCACAGTACAATTAACTACTGAGATGCCAGCCTCTGCATGTTGGGCTGTGGGGAAGAAAAGCAGAGAAAGAGACAACCAGAGAGCTGCCGCCCAATCAGTCATCTCTATTCTGAGGGAAAGTTTGTAGAAGTCCCACACAGAACTTCACCTAGACATCCTAAACCAGATAGATGTACACAGCTAACCTCGACTGCCCAGGGAGTGGGGGAAAAGGAGACTGTCACCCTCAACAATAGAAGGAATCAGGTTTCCCACTACTTAGGCCACTCTCCCTAGGAAAGACTGAAGCTCTGAAAGATTGCCCACGTGCCTGAGTCCTCTAGTGATCAGGTCTTAAAATACTCTAAGCCCAGGGTTCGGTACCTCCAGCACCAGTCAGTGAGAAACTCTGAGACGTTGAGCTGCGGCCTACAGCCAGCTGCTCCTCCCGCTGGGATCCATGACAATTGACTTTCCCTCCCTTCCTCTCTTGTGACTCCAAACACCAGTACAGGTCACACCATAGCCATCACACCCCACCCCAGAAGGGAAAAGCATTACAGCACAACTCCGGAATAGAGTTGTTTTTTGTTGTTGTTGTTGTTGTTGTTGTTGTTTTGTTTTTGGTTTTTTTTTTTTTTTTTTTTTTTTTTGGTTTTTCGAGACAGGGTTTCTCTGTGTAGCTTAGAGTTTTGTTTTTAACAGAGGTAGGGGGGAGCACTGAAGAGAAAGAGTGGACAGTGGTGGTGTGGGAAGAGGAAATACTAACTCTATAAAGAAGGCGGTAACTTAGAGCCAGTGAGTCTAAGAGGCAGACATGGAAAGGATAGGGGAAGATTTTAGTGACGTCACAGAAGCCAACCTAAGCAGACTGGACAGTTAGAAGGAAAAAGCCGGTAAGGTCCGAAGCGTTCACAGCACACAGGAGTTCTTCCCAAGGAAACTAGAAAACAGAGTGCCAGCCAGAAGAGCTCAAAGGAAACACTTCATCAGTCACACTCAGCAGATACCAAGAGCCCCTCCGTTCCCTAAAGGGAGGAGAGATGTAAGCAGAGATTGTGCAGTAGAGAAGCTGGAGGAGACAAGGAAGGTCAGGTCATCGGTCACGTATTGAACTGCGAATGCTACCCGGCTGTATTCAATGCTAACTGCTCCACCGCTCCGTGGGCTGCAAGATGGCAGATGGAAGACAGTTCTCACGACTCCATCAATTACACACCAGCACTTCCCTGGCCACTCATGAGAACTCTGGTGAGTATCTAGATCTGTCACACCTCCTAGATCTTTGCTGATCTTATGACCCTAGTTCCTTTAGCTCCAGTTATTTCCTTCAAGAAGTAAATACCTTTCATGGGGCAAAGCCTGCCCTCATCTAGCTGGAAGCAGTACGTTGATTCTAGCGTCTCATGGGTCTGGCGTGGTGTGTGGAGATTTTCAATGTCTTCTTGACTCTCTCTGTAAAAGTGTTATTTCTGCATGTACACGTCACTTGGTAGGCAGCACTAATGATGGTAATACAGAACACAGAAAGGAACTGCAAAGACTAATAAAGTCAAACCTTTCCAATAATTATATGTACAATTCCCCCACAGCAAAAGCACAACTTAGAAAACAAAACAAAACCAGTCAGGAAGTGCTTTGGAGTGCAGGTACTAGAAAGAACAAAAGTGTGATAGCAAACCTAGGCCTGCAGTGTGGTCCATTACTAAAGCTGAGGAGTTTACCTATAAATGGCAATAGCAACAGCATCCACCTGAGAGGGCTTTTTGAGGACCAAATGCAGTCATGCCTTCAAGCCCTCAGCACAATGTCTGGTTTAACAGGCATTCACTATTATTCTCAGAGTTGCCTCAGTTCCTTTTTGCTCTTATTCCCATGTGCTAAGCTCATTTCCTTCCGTGTAAATCCACAGGCCACAGCAGTACCCACCAGCCCACATGTATTCCTGAAGCCTGAAGGCATCTTATAAACGGTATTCCCAGCCAAGGTTGTACAACCAAGGAGGCAGAAAACCCTCTGGGCGGCGGCAGCAGCACCGTGGAGAAGTCTATTGGATTGAAAACCAATGACCTTTTCAAAACTTGCCATTGATTGAGAAGCAAATTTAGGCCAAAAAATATGAAGAGCTTATAAGGTTCAAGACCTTTTCCCAAGTCTGTTATTTACAGACCCCACTCCGACCTGAGCCTGGAAGCCACGCGTCTTGACTCTGCATACTTTTGGCACTGTTTCAGGCTGCCTTATGGAATTCAATAAGAATTTCCTGAGAAACCACACCAGGGGTTATGAAGGAGAACAAGATGGTGGACCTGCCAAGAATGGCACAGCAACCTCTTCAGGGAAACAGGAATTCACGGTGCTAAGACTCTGAATGGGGTGCCAACAGTGTGCTGAGGGCTGTAAGTATTGCTTCTATTTCCTGAAGCTTCCTTGGGGGCGGGGGAGAGTGGGATTGCTTCTAGACTTCAGAGGGTGGTGAGTGAAGAAAGATAGTCGGGATAGAGGAAGTCACGTTGGCAAATGTCCAGATGTTGAAAAGGAGACAAGGAGATGGAGAAGGAAGAGGGGTGGAGAGACCGAGAAAGAAACCTCAAAAACTAGACCTATAAACAATAGATCTGACCTATAATACACCAGGGTTCAGAAAAAGCCAATCACTGAGAATGCCATGTACCATTACAAGGTGGCACAACCCCGTGCTGTCTCCACCCAAGTCTCAGACCATCTGTCTTGAACCTACTATGGCCTCTCAAAGAGAGAATGGCAGGAAGAGAAACAGCAAGAGTGGTCCTAATGGGAAAATCCCTCTCTGAAGACACCCCCATTCCCCGGGGGAGTAGAATCGAGCAGGGATGTACCTGGCTCTACTCACAAGCTGAGGAGGTAATGATGGTGACTGACGTCATTGTATCTGAGCCTACTTGAAAAGAAAAATGAGCTCCCATGTTCCTAAATCTCTGCTCAGCTCTGAAGTTCCAGTCAGCACTAACCACAACTTTCTCTCAGGCTGAAAGGGTACTGGAGCAATAGAAACAGCACTGCTCCAATTTCCTTTACAACCGTGATAGGTTTGGAGCAAATGAATCATCCTGCCTCGTTCTGGTTGGCTGTGTAATAAATCACCCCCAAACATGATAGCCTGAAGCAAATTTTACTACACTCATAGGTTCTGGTGAGTTAGAAATTTGGAGAAAGTATATCATGCACGGCACACTTCTACCCCATGCCCCCCGGGGCCTGAGCTAGACACACTCAAGGCTAGAGGATGGAATCATGGGGAGGTCCTTTTACTTCGGGTTGATGTTGGCTGTCAGCAGAGTGTGGCTATCATGGGGGGTGGGGGGTGGCAGGTCCTGTACCTGCTCCCTGCTTCTCGTAGGCTGAGGAGGAAGTTCTCACGCGATTAAGACTGAGTTCTAAGTATGACAGCACAAGAGAGCAAGGCAAAAGACAGCGCAACCAGTCACCAAGGTGCAAGGCAAGACAAATCCCGGGATCATACTACAGGAACTGAGTATGGAGGCTGAGAAAGATCTCACCAGTCACCTATTGCAGAGAGTACCGGATCCTGTATCCTCCACCCACTCGCTGAAAATTTCCACCAAAGGAGGAATCAGAGTTTCCGTTTAAACATAATAAAATAAAACAGCATTCAAATAACGCTCCACATTTTTCAGATCTAAAATAACCCTTTGCGGTAATTTTTCTCACACCATTCTATAGATGAAAAACACAAAATAAAAAGACATTCTATAAGCTCAGTAAAGGTGCCTGGGAGATTAGATGTAGACTCAGAATTTACACTCAGGATTTCAGGTTCCTAAGCCTATATTATTTTTACAACCCCCCCCCCCCACACACACACACACTTCAAGTGAAGACAGGTTTATCCAGTGGTTGGTAACAAATGCATGTGTGACAATTAATAAAAAAAAAAGTGTGTAAAGTATTCAAACGTCATTTAAGCAGTAGTAATTCCAAAAATCATTACAAGAGTCATTCCAGTGTTTTATTGATGTTTAAGGAAATGGAACAGTGAGGAGGTTAGTGTTGATGAACAGAAATCTCCTTACAATTGAGACCTTAGGAATTTGGGAGCAGAGAACTCTGAGGGCGACTATGGCCGCCAGCATGGGGCTACTCAACCAGAGCTAAGAAACCTGTGAGGCTCACCAGGCCTAGGCACTGCAAAGTAAGAGTGTCAATTGTTCCCAAGTGTGGGTGCATCCAGACTTTGCCATGGGATGCTTGTGGTGCTCATTTTATTTCCTGATTTCCTTTACTAATTACAAAAAAGTAACACATACATTTCCAATTGCAATGCAGATCACTGTCCTTAGCACCGGGTACTAAAGAGCTGGACTTTACCTTAAATTTTTGTATATTTCTCTTCAGCTACAGAATACTGACGAAAGTCTTGTGCCTCACCTAGAACATGCACAATTTCTTCTCCGCTTTCTCCATGACTGCTTCCCAATGTTATCCTGAGAGACATCAGAGCAAACATGTGAAGAAAACCATCTAGTGATCTTGCATCATGTCTAGGACTAATTAAACCTTTCTTGGAAATTAAGTCTCTGAATATTCTTTCCAACTCAACGACACTGCACAGTGAAAACTGATTTAACCATTGAAGGCGGTGGCTCCCAACCTTCCTAATGATGTGATCCTTTAATACAATTCCTCATGTGCTGGTGGCCCCCAACCATAAAAATTATTTTTGTTGCTACTTCATGTTGCTACTGTTATGAATTGTAATGTAAATATTTGATATGCAGGATATCTGATATGCAATCTTATTGCTATGAAGAGATACCATGACTACGGCAACTCTTTTTTTTTTTTTATTTTATGTGCATTGGTGTTTTGCCATAGGGTGTCGGATCCCCTGAAACAAGTTACAGACAGGTGTGAGCTGTCATGTGGGTGCTAGGAATTAAGCCCAGGTCCTCTGGAAGAGCAGTCAATGTTCTTAACCATTGAGCCATCCCTCCAGCTCCCCCCTTTTTCAATTTTTATTTATTTTTATTTGATGTGCATTGCTGTTTTTGCCCACATGTCTGTCTGTATGAGGGTGTTGGATCCCCTAGAACTGGAGTTGCAGACAGTTGTGATCTGCCATGTGGGTGCTGGGAATTGAACCTGGATCCTCTGGAAGAGCAGCCAATGCTCTTAACCACTGAGCAATCTCTCCAGCCTAAGGCAGCTCTTATAAAGAAAAAACATTTAATTGAGGTGGCTTACATTTTCAGAGGTTTAGTCCATTATCATCATGGTGCAACATGGTGGCATGCAGGCAGACCTGGTTCTGGAAAAGTAGCCGAGTGTCCTACATCTTGACTTGCAGGCAACAGGAAGTGGTCTGTCTCACTAGGTGTGGCTTGAGCATATATGAAACCTCGAAGTTCCCCCCACCCCAGTGACATACTTCCTCTAACAAAGTCCCACCTACTCCAACAAAGCCTCCCAGTAGTGCCATTCCCTATGAGTTTACAGGGGCCGATTACATTCAAACTACCACAGACCTCAAAGGGGTGATGACCCACAGGTTGAGAACCACTGATTAAAGGTTTGTGGTTGCCTTTAGAGTGTAGTAAATGGATTAACAAGCAAAGAACATTCTCCTTTCCTCACGATCTCTATGAAATGGTACTGTCAGAAGCAAACTAAAAATCTTCTAGATGAGTTAGGTGTAAATCAATATGAAAGAACGGTATTTAGATTTTTGGAGTACAACTGCTTTTCACTAAAACTTCGCCTTTCAGTAACCTTGCCTTTCCACTAAAAGCCTATAATGTTAAAGAGGCTGAATGATGGTCATTTATATTATTTCAGTATTTATAAATCTGTCCTAGATAGGTGCCAGAGAACAGAGACCAATTCAGTTCACATAATTCAATACAATTCTCTTTACTTCTCGGCTGAATAGAGAAATCGTCACTCCGGGGACTGCAATCTCCGGTTAAAAGCGGGCCATTAATGATTTACAAGGGTGACTTTTTATTCTGAAGGAAGAGAGATACAGTTTTGCATGGGTTCTCTTCAGGGCTGGCTTTTAGAGCGTTGATAGGGAAAGTTGTAAAATATTGTTCTTACACAGAACAGGGTTTGACCTCTCCTCGAGCATCACGGCCTCTTCACAGTCTGCTCATTACTTCCCTTTTCAATCACTTCTGCAATGGCAGCCCCCTACCCTTCCTACTCTTCTCCGAGCCCCTCTGGGCTTCAGTCTGAATCCTCAGCCCACTCCCTTTTGTTACTGCATGGGATTTATGGGATATATACCACAGATAGCACAGCACCGTCCCTTAAGGGCTGGGTCCCTTATTATTCATGTCATATGCTCTCTACCTGGCCTCTCTCACTTCAGGAGGAGTTTAGTAAATGTTTTATAAATGAATAAGTAACAAATTAAACCAGAGACTGATACATCTCCTTGTCTGGAGGTAGACTCTAAACTCGGGCTTCAAAGCAATAATGTCAGCAAAGCCTGAGCAGTCCACCCCGGTACATGTCCTACACTTCTCTTCTTGTATATAAACCAGTGTCCTTCAATGTGTATTTACTGTGCATAGCTCTACAAATAGACAACCACACTAGACTACTACTTTTTCCAGACACTAAACTCTATAGATTCTCAACACCTAAGAGATGTTGTCCAGCTCCAGTCCCTAATCAATAAACTGATGTTGTCCTTAACTTTCCATATATGAACAGAACATACGCTTCCCTGATTTAATGGCCCCCACATGCCTAATAGGAAACATAATAGAAGAGAAGGAACCGGCCAGCTGTGGCAGTCCACGCCTATAATCCCAATATTGGCAAGATAGGGCCAGGAGGATCAGGAGTCCAAGGTGATGACCCAGCTAAATAACAAGTTCAAAGCCAACCTGAGCTAAAAGAAACGATTCTGATAAGTAAATAAAAAAGACATGAATAAGTAAATAAATTATACAAGAGGGGCTGGAGAGATGGCTCAGTGGTTAAGAGCACTGAATGCTCTTCCAGAGGACCCGGGTTCAATTCCCAGCACCCACATGGCAGCTCACAACTGTCTGTAACTCCAGTTCCAGGGGACCTGACACCCACAGCAAAACACCAATGGACATTCCATAAAAATAAATACATGGAAAAAAAAAAGATATGCACCACCATGTCCACCCCCTTTAAAAAATTATACAAGAAAAGTGAATTTTAGATATATATCTTCAAGAGAAAAGACAGGGGGAAAAGTATATGACCATAGTAGAAAGGTATTAGTAGACCAAGAGCAGTAAATACAGAAAATTAAAGACGCCCTTGGACCACACATTTTTCTGGCAGAGGTCCCTCAGAGAAACTGAGAGGGAAATGAATGGGAAGACAAGCACATCCCCTGGTACCAGAGGAATACTCACGACATAAAACACAAGCTGAGCAGACATGTATTATTTCTTCCCAAAGTTGGTCTCAGACTGGCAGCATGGCACCATCTTCCCAGTCATGGCTTCCAGCCAGTTTCACCTCAGTGGCTACCATCTGCAACATCTGGAAAATGATTCAGAACACGTGAGGACAAGATTCTCTCAATGAAGTTAACTCCCCGTTCAACTTGCCAATGTTACATTCTGAATCCTAGTTCAATAATGCAACCTCTTCACAATGGGGGAGGGAGAGGGAGGAGGAGGGAAGGAAGAGGCATATGGAGAGAGAGAGAGAGAGAGAGAGAGAGAGAGAGAGAGAGAGAGAGAGAGAGAGAGAGAGAATTTGAGAATTACGAAGAGAATTTTGTAAGGATTAAAATTTCTCAAACTACTCCTGGACCAGCATTCAGAAATATTCCCTGAGACTGAAATATCAGTCTGATCTTTCCCAACCTCCCTCTCTCTTTGTTCCTGTCTCTCTGCCTCTTTCTCTCCCCCTCTCCACACTGCCCTCTGCCCATCTGAAGCTGGCCCATGTATCCCCACTGGACTCTAGAGCAACAGGACCTGGGTGAGCATCTTCCTGCTACATTCCCACACTTGAGTTTCAGCGGGTCTTGTTCTCTTCCCATAAGATCCCCCACTAATTATACAACTTCAGCTATAACTTTGAACCATCTCAGATTTCTTCTCCACATTTATCAAAATGTATAATTGCCTGTTGTTCGTTTTGATTTTCCCCATAGAATGGTAGTTTGGTCATGCAGGGATCATGTGGTGACATATTGTGTACCCTAATACATTTGTCTGAAGATCAGAGGACAGAACAAGCCACTAGATTAAACACAGAGGCCAGGCAGTGGTGGCACACACCTTTAATCCTAGCACTAGGGAGGCAGAGATCATCTGGATCTCTGTGAGTTCAAAGCCACCCTGGACTACATGACTCAGTCTAGGAGAGAAACAGAGCCAGGCATAGATGGCACACACCTTTAATCCCAGTACTTGGGAGTCACACACCTTTAATCCCAACACTAGGCAAGTCAAGACAGGAAATGGCATGGGTGGGCAAAGAAAGGTCTATAAGGTGTGAGGGGACTGGAACTAAAGTCTTTCGGCTGATGAAAGCTTTTCAGGCTGAGGAGTCCTAGAGGTAAGAGGTGGCTTGTTCCTTTGTCTCTCTGATCTTTCAGCATTCACCCCAATATTCTGTCTCCAGGTTTTTATTAAAAGACCGTTTAGCAATTCGTGTTACCTCTGGCACCCAATGTGGGGCACGAATTCACAAAAAAGCCTCTTGCCTGTGGCCTTGCAGTCCCCAGCTCAGGCCCGAGCTACACGTGGACCGAATCTCCACCCCACCTGGGCTGGAGTCCCCACCATGCCTGCTAAGTTTTTGTTGCAGTCTCTCTGCAGCAAACTCCATAGGTTTTGGGAGCACAACGTATCACCACAGGATCGTGAAGTTTCCAAACGGTAGCCCCATTGCCTAGCACAGTGCCTGGCATGATGTTGACTCACTACTTGAACCGAGTGAAATGCATGTTGAGCTGAACTTTCACAAACGGCTTAGGGGTGTTTCAAGTCTCAATGTCGCCCTGCCTATTGAGAGACTTTAGGTAAGTCATTACTCTCTCTTTGCTTAGCTTTCTCATCTCAAAATAGATGGACATGAATTCAATAAGGTGCTCATCAAATGTCTGGCATGATTCAAATAATCAATAAATTAACATCCATTCTCTCACATGAAAGCATAAGAAGTTATGACAGTGGTCAAATCAACATGGTCCGTGTTCTGGTTATCTGTGGTCATGTAACAAATCACAATTATTTCACTATTGTTCATAGTTCCCTAGAGTTAGGAATCTGGGGAAGCCAAGCTGGGTTAGTCAGGTTGGATACAGCCAGAAGACGAGAAGGTCCAGAGCAGCTGAATTTGGCTGAGTTCTCTAACACACACACACACACACACACACACACACACACACACACCACTGGTAGCAGCAGGTCATTCACCCTTTGTCTAGCCAGATCAGGCTCCACTGTAGATGTCCCACCCAGCATCATTGCCATCTATGATCTAACACTGTTTTAGATTATGCAGCATCCTTCTATTCTACCCTGTGAACAAAATAGTTTCAAAAGCCAGCCTAGTTTTGAGGTTCAAGAAAAAAAAAAAAGAATATAGATGCTACCTCTTGAACAGAAAGTGTCATAGCATTTTCAGATGTGTTTGAAAAATCACTGCAGCTCGGTTTCCACAAATTATTAGATCCCTAACACATGCAGATAATATGCACTGCCTTACCAAGGCTTGTATAGTTTTATTCCATTAAGCTATCTGGCTTGAGGTTTAAAATTTTATCATCTGAATCAAATCTAAGTGTGGGTAGTATACACTGGGCACAGTTTGGGTGGCGTGGTCCCTTGATTGTATGTCAGTCCAAAGACACATGCACTATGCCAGTTTCTGTTTCACACACCAACCACACAACAGAACAGGAGGATGCACCAGAGCCTCACTTTCATCCACGAAAATGCAAGACACGCACAGCAGTCAGCCATCCACAGGTGTCCTGAAATCAGCCACGTATGTGTGGCCAGGTCTTCCCCTCAATGTCATTGGCACTGCATCTAAGAGCTGATTGTCTGGGTTCTTCAATTCTCTGCCTAGACTTCTATCATCACCCTCTCTGTCCTCTTCTGTTGTTGTATCCAAAGCAGACTGTTTACACCCGAATATAGTTCTTTCTCCTTCCTGTCCACTTTTGTCCAAGAGACAAGAGACATCTTTTCATTTTATTCTGTCTCTGCTCTTTTCAGTTCAAAATTATTCAGTTCTTTTCAAACTTCTCATGAAAGTTTTCAATGTGTAAAGAGAAGTTTTGAAGAAGTCTTTAAGGTGGGCCCCGGGGCTTCCTGTGAGATCACAGCTACAAATCTCCCAGAGTCATAGAACTCGTTCAGTCCTTGGGACTTTCTAGGAAACTTCCCTCTATTTAAAAGCCTGTGAGGACTGCCTGACATCTTTCTGAACTCCTCACACGATCTTCCAGGACAGCTCTGGATGGTTTTTCTTGGAAACTAACCCTTGAGAGGTTTGCTAGCTAGTGAAACCCACAATAAGAAGGTTTTCTTTTCCAGCAGACTTAGCATCTGGATAGTTCGCACTGAAAACGGAAGTGCACCTTTACCTTAGTTTACACAGCCAACAGGAAGCAGCGAAGCTTCTCCATGCTCTGCACGCAGAATTCTCACTGGCTGTGTTTCCTTTGCCGCATTTGCAGCAGCTTGCAGATTGGAGAAGCAGTCTACCACCAGTGCCCAACAAAGGCCTCCCTTTCCACCATTTTCAAGCATTTCCCCCTGTTCCTTCCTTTACAGCAGATTTTCTGAGGCCCTGCTAACCATTTCTTCAAGGCACATCTGGTACCTGCCTGCCGCCCAGATGCAATATGACTTGAGGTGGGGTTCCGTTAGGGCTGCAGCTGCAAGCTACTACAGAGCGACAAGACCTCTTCCATTCTTCTACTGAGTAGGAGCAAATCTACCCTAGAGGTTGTATTGTAAAACAACAGGAAGCATTCCAGTCCCCTGCTGTTTCTACAGTCAGGGCCTCAGAGGTCTCTGTGTCTCTGACTCAGGGTCCCCTGTGTGTTGGCTGTCACGGGACTGCAAGTGGAAGGACAGGTGGTTTAGAGCAGCTGAGGTCTCTTACTATCTGAGCAGTCTCTTGCATAGGTTTGTCTCTTAGCTTGGGATATCATACAGCATCTCTATTGGGAAAAACAACCAAACTCCTGCCACGCTAAAAAAACAAAACAAACAAACAAAAAAAACAACTGCCACCTTGATGGGAGAAGAACACTACCCCCAGTAAGTACCAACTGAACTGTATGCTCTCACTCATTTCTGTATCCCCATTATTTAGTGTAAAATCTTATAAATGATGCTCCAATAAAACATGTGGATTAAATGGAAGAGTAAATGAGCATACTGTACCGTTGCCTTATTTTTGCATTTCCTTGTATTTATGGATGTTGAAATTTAATATTCTCTATTAAGTAATGAGTCACCAAAACTGAATTTATAAATGTTTCTATTCCCTGTGGCAAAAAAAAAAAGGTTCCTATGAAGAAAAGTTGGCCAGATCTGGTGTCACAGACTTGTAATCCCAGCTGCTTGGGAGGCTGAAGCAGGAGGATTACAAATTCCAGGCTAACCCAGCAATTTAGCAAGACCCTGTCTCAAAATAAGTATAGAAGAAAGCTAGTGATGTACTCCTGTGGTGTAGCAGTAGCCTAGAACAAGCAAGGTTCTGAATCCAGCTCCCAGCACAGAAAGAAAGCGGGTGTGTGTGTGTGTGTGTGTGTGTGTGTGTGTGTGTGTGTGTGTGAATGAATGAATGAATGAATGAATGAATGATTACACAGAAAAAGTTGGCATCACAATCCATATATATTGTCCTGATTTTTGTATCGTATAATGGACCACAGTCATTTAATACACATAGACCCATGATAGGCGGACGGTGCCTCAGAGGCCAAACAACTGAAGAAATTATGGATACTCCTTCCAGAGGAAGGCCTGCCTGACCAGAACACAGAACAATCTTCAGCCTGGGGACAACAGCAAGAAAGCAAACAGCAAATGGCAGCTTTGGGTGCCAGGGACGCTCAGGGCAGAGGGGCAGCCATCCTGAGGAAGAATGGCAGAAAAGCAAACCAGGAAATGGCAGCTGAGAATAGCATGATACAGACATTTGGGGAAGAATCCTAAGACTAGAAGATGTCTCTAAGGCCCTCTCACTAGGGGCTAGAGGACTCTTGTACACAACCTGGGACAGTTGAAGAACTTGAAGGGTGAGCAGGTAGATGAATAATGGTTTGAGGCAGCTAAGAAGGGACTGAAAATGAACAGGAACGACACTATAAAATTAAAGTACATTTTTGCACAACAAATCTTTGTTTCTCCAGGGTTATTTTCTACCCTTGAGGAAAGCATTTATGTTCTCACTATTTAAAAATTAATCCGCACTGGTGAGATGCTCTCGTGTGTAGAGGGGCTTGACACACAGGCATGATGTCCTGAGTCTCAGAACACTCAGCGGAAGGAGAGGACTGGTTCCCAAAAGGTGTCCTCTGACCTCAGCAAGCATGTGTGGTATGTGTGTACCTGCACTCACATATGCATCACACACACACACACACACACACACACACACACACACACACACACACACACAGAGAGAGAGAGAGAGAGAGAGAGAGAGAGAGAGAGAGAGAAAGAGAGAGGCAGGGTCAACAGCTCATGTTCATGCTATTGGATACAATAGTTTATTTAGATAATTTTCTATTTAATTTTTGCTTTAAAATTTTTTTCGTGTGTGTGTGTGTGTGTGTGTGTGTGTGTGTGTGTGTGTGTGTGTGTGTGTGTTAGAGGTGAGATCGGCACGTTCCGTTGTACTGCAATTGAGTCCACATGAGCATGGCAATGCACACTTGTAATCCTTGCCCTGGAGATGGAAAGGTCAGGGCAACCCAAGTTCAAGGCCAGCTTAGCCCAGAGACTGATGGAGTCACTGGAAGACACCCTGGTGACCCAAGGACTCACATCATTTACTTCAGCCTCTAATCAGAACAGCACCTCCATCAAGTCCTCTGTGTTTCCACCCTGTTGCACAGCAATCCATTACGGCAGGGGGACCCAGCAGACTAATCATCTGTGCAGTCCTTAGTTCCTGAGATCAATCCATTCATTTGCCCTGATGAAAAATAACGGGAAACAATGGCTTCGGAAAAAATTGACAGTGTCCTCATGCAAGTTGGCACCATGTCATTGAAAAAGCCAGAGGGGTAGAGTTTCTGCTTTACCACACTACAAATCTTTCCCAGTGAGCAAGGGAAGAAAGAAAAATACCAAGCCTTTGTTTGCATCTAAATGAGGGTCTTTTCCATCTCCTCATATACCCGCTTCCTCCACGGAACACAAAGGCACTAACACAAGTCAATTACTGGATGCTCCCGTGTGCAAACAACTCATAGGCTTTTCCCAAATTTTGAAACCACAGAGATAGTTATTTTCTTGACCAACACAGGCTGGCAAGTGATTCACCATACCTTCTTCCACAGCAGCAAGCTGTAAGAACCAAGATACAGAGGAAGAAAAGGTCAATGCATGAGGAACAATGCTGGTGTGTTAGGCCAGTGCTTTCCCCACCAAGCCCCATCCACGGCACCAAGAAACAACACCGGAACTCTATGTCTCTATCACCAGAAGTTTAAAAGAATCAAGTTTTTTTGTTTTTTGTTTTGTTTTAGTATTTTGAAACTTGAAATGATTTAAAGTAGCTTTAGCGTTGGAAGAAGACTCAGTTGTTAAGAATACATACTGCTCTTGCAGAGGACCTGAGTTCAGTTTGGTTCTCAGTAGCCACATCACATGGGGTGACTCACAACTACCCATAATTCCAGCTTCAGGGGATCATTCACACCTACTCAGGCACTTGCATTCAAATACACATACCAGCACACACAGCAACACACACACATACACCTAATTAAATATTTTTAAAATCTTTTAAAAAGCCGATTTAAATTTTATGTCTTGGGAAGTTTCCTGTTGATAACTTAGACAATACATTTCTGTGTAATAAAAAAGACTTAGGTTTCAAATCAACAATGGGATCTTACTTAGAATCAAAGTGAAATGCTAAGGAGAGGGTAGAAAAGGAATGCCCATGCTTCTCTCACTACCACACACTGGCAAGATTACCTTTGAAGACTGGTTTGGTAACCAGTCTTATGATCCATAAAAAATGTGCATACTGTTGGGCCCAGACCTTGCAATTTGGATAATCAATTTGGAGTAAACAACTTTACAATGTATGGAAAGTGATTGTTTTCTGCAACGTTATTTATAGTTACATGAATTGGGAATCATTTCAATGTCCCAAAATTGAGGGAATAATTATATAATTTGAGGTTCAGCCAACAATATGGTAACGGTTAGGTAAACAGTTGCACTGTAAAAGCGAAAAAGCAGAGGCATATTTTTCCCTTTTGGTGTATTCCAAAGAGATTATGATATAGTTGCATTGTTAAGTAATGTGTTCAAACCCTGAAGCCCTACAGCGCCCTGGACAGTTGCAGTGGTGTTCACTCTTGAGACAGTTTTAGGGGCTTCACCCAGAGAGGGAATGATCTGATTCTCCGTCACTATGTTTAGACCACAGGTTCTCAACTGTGGGTCGCGACCCCCATAGAGGTTACATATCAGATATTTACATTCATAAAAGTAGCAAAATTATGCTGTGCAGTAGCAGCGAAATAATTCCATGGGTTGAGGTTGCTTACAACATGAGGAACTGTACTAAAAGGTCCCAGCATCAAAAAGGTTGAGAACCACTGGTTTAGGCCATCCAGCAAAAACTTGGGAACTTAGAGAAGATGACAGTCTCTTCTATGAGTCCTGAGGCCAGAGGAACCGCAACAGAAAGTACCACCGAGCTGCAACCCTGAGTCAAGTCTAGAGAATGGATTATAAAAAATAAATAACGAAATAAATCAAATAAAACCCGAGGAAGCCTTTTTTTAGAATCAGAATGTCTTAACAATTATTCTTCACATTGGGTTGCACTACAGAACATATAATATTCTTGCACTCTGCTCTCTAATCTGAACTTTCACCATTCAAAAGAAAAAAATATAGTAATTAAACATCAGACTCAGCGGAAACGAACGTGCAAATGAGACATCATGCATAGACAATATCACACTCAAAATCCACAATAGAAATGCCCAGCTGGGTGGTGGTGGTGCGCGCCTTTAATCCCAGCACTTGGGAGGCAGAGCCAGGAGGATCTCTGTGAGTTCAAGGCCAGCCTGGTCTACAGAGAGAGATCCAGGACAGACACCAAAACTACACAGAGAAACCCTGTCTTGAAAAAAAAAAAAAAGAAAGAAAGAAATGCCCTCAGAGTCTGCCGCAGCCAGGAGGCAGAGGCCTCATCATCCTCTTGGAGCTTGGGTCCATCTGCTCTGCCATCTTCATAGTCTTTCATCGTCTTGTTCTTTTGAAGGAAACTTACTGGTAGACCCACAGGCCAGTCAGTTGGTGTGTCTCCGTCCTCAAGGTGCTCACACCCAGCCCCTACCACCATCCCTCAGACAGCAAAAGAATACACGATTGATGTGGCTTCCAAGCTGGTTCTCTGCTCCCAAGACCCCTTCAATCTTCTCTGGCTACCCCTCTGCAAAGAAAGAAGAGGCTGAGCTGCCCATGCCAAGATGTCTATCCCACTCAGCTGCTCACTGCACCTGCCCCCCAACCCCACTCACTGACAGAGAAGCAGAGATTACCCATCCCTGTGCGTGGCATGCAGCTCACAGTCTCCACTGTGACTGCTACAGGCCTGTGGGCTCAAACATAGCCCTGTTCCCACTTTTTGAAAAAGAAGAAGAAGAAGAAGAAGAAGAAGAAGAAGAAGAAGAAGAAGAAGGCGGCCAGAAGGACACTACCACCCACTAAGGTCACACAGCTAGTTAAGGACAAACCCAAGTTTAACCCCAAGGGTGCAGCCCCAAAATGTTCAGTTACATATTTCAGATGGTTCTTGGGTGGTCCCCCCCAAGCCCTATGTCCTTCAGTCCTTTTGCTTTTATTGAAAGCTGGGTCGTCAAAGGAGCACTGTAAAGAACAGATGCTCAGGGCTTGAGGAGCTTTTGCTTCCAATGAAGCCCAGGACTGACACATTCACCTTATCTTAACAGTTGCCTAAATGCTCCTTTCAAAGACTAACTCGACTTCAGGGCTCTAACTAGTGTATAAAGACAGGCATCTCCCTGAACATCTACTATGGGGAGCATCTGAGTTAGATTATAGCAGAGCATGTGCCAGGCTATTTTTGGAAGAGGCTGTATATAGGACATAACTTTCTGGTTATGTCACAGCCTTGCAGGTGGGCCCTCTCTCCACATTCTGGATAAAAATAGATGCATACCTTAGTGATACAGAGACAAATACATTCAGCTTCTGCCCTTGAAGTGTTCTAAGACTAGTTACAGGGTCACAAAAAAAAGTGGAAATAAAGTATACGAATGGGAAAAAAAAAATCACAATTGGGGCTGAGGAGTTGCAGAGAACACAAACTTAAGGCGCTCCCTTACAGTGGACTGTACAAGAACCTAAGCAAAGGCGTCAATCATGCACCCAAACAGGCATGGTCTCTGTGCCAGGGAGCCTCCATCCTTGCGAAGAAACCACAGCTGGTCCAGCGCGGGCGTGAATGTAGAGCTGTGCTAAGCCAAGTGCTCCGAACCACAGAAATGCTGCTTGTGGAAGACTTGAAGAAGAGCTGGGATGAGGGGATTCAGGACCATGTACTACGCCATTAGGCAACTTGCTTTCTCTCCACAGCTGCTCGGGGTGACAAGAAAGGTACAGCATTGTGACCAAAAAAAAAAATCATGCCAACTCATATTTGTTTCATTTAAAACAAATCAGCAATTTTTTTTTTTGGTTCATGGAAATGTTTTAAGTTGTTTTCAGTTACGTGAAATGTATTTTTAAAACTTTTTAATCTCTTTTCTTTGCTAAAGGTTTATAATCAGTATTTGCTATCAATGACTTGAGAAACAGTCCTGTGCTCTGTGGCCACCCTTTAAATGAACTCTAACAGTCAAAGCATCTATGTCCATCTGAAAGGTAATCCATACCCCTTTTTCCATGAGCAGGACCAAGTTTGTGTCATATATGTAGAAATGCCTTGGCCTGTAGTTTGGAAACCACCAGTTTAGGTAAACTTTACATCTCTGTAATTCTGGTCATTTCATAATTTTCAATAAGAATGGTTTTGATCTTTCTGATGGAAGGAATCAGGGGTAGCCTCTCTTGCCTAATACTGCACCAAAAAAAATATCTTCTCTGGGGATGTAAAGCCAGTGGGGAAAGCCTGCCTGCACTGCCTGTGATGCAGTGAGATTCTAAACATGTGTACCCTGCAGCTGATTAACAAGTCCCTTTAATGTGTGTTCTAAGCTTCCGGACCCTCTTACCCTCAGCTGTTCTGAATCTTGATGTCATCCGCCTTGATCTTTCTATGGTCCAATCTCTGTGAGTTTTGCTCTCCCCACTCAACAATTACCCCAGAGCTCCAGGCCAATGACACCCGCCCCCCAGCATTGGAATTTCAGGAGGCAGCTAGCTGGCTTTGCATGTCCAATCGCTTCTGCAAACAGAACTGAGTTAAGACCCGGATGATCCTTAGGCCCAGTCCTGAGCCAATCACTACAGATGGGGTAGAAGGTCAAGTGTCACCGTCCAAGCACCTGAGAGGAGAGAGGCAGGGAAAGTTCATAAAGAGACACAATGGAGGGGGAAACACAGATGCTCCATAGACCAAAGCAACACCCTCAGCGTACTCTAGACTAACTTTCTTCGGAAAACTGGAGAAACAAGATTTATCCATTTTTGACCTGAAGAAGTCTTAATTGGCTCATGTAACTGAAAACTCCATCATTGGTTTGGTCTCTGACTCAGCTAGATTCAGGAGCTGAAATAATGACTAATTCTGCCTTCCTACTCTCTCCTCCTTTCCTTCCTCCAGTCTTGGCTTCATGCTCAAGCAGGCTTTCTCCACGAGGAAGCCTGTAGACTCTCTAGAAATCTTGACGTATGTGATTGTGCTGGCTTGTTTATGTCAACCTGAGAGGAGGGAAACCCGACTGAGAAAATGCCTCCTCCATAAGATCAGCCTGAAGGCAGGCTGGGCAAGCCATGAGGAGCAAGCCAGTAAGCAGCGCTCCTCCATGGCCTCTGCCTCAGCTCCTGCCTCCAGGTTCCTGCCTTGCTTAAGTTTCTGTCCTGAGTTCCTTTGACAATGAGCTGTGATGTGGAAATGTACGCCAAATAAACCCTTTCCTCCCCAACTTGCTTTGGTCATGGTGTTTCCTCACAGCAATAGAAGGACCTTAACTAGGACGGCAATCCTAGCTCCTGAGAAGAGAGCACACTTCTCTTCCCCCCATATCAGCCGCCATAAAAGGTCTCAGACTAGTCCAGCTGGAGCTCCATGTCCACCTAGCATCAGTCATCTTAACTAGAACATGAGGCTACAGTGAGCCCACACCTGAGGATGGGAAGGAAGGGAGTTCAAACCACCAGTCCCACAAAGCATGAGAGAAAGTTTCTTGAGGCAAATATCAGATATGAACCCAAATCCAGGGGGAGTGTTAGGAGGACAAAGACCATAGCTGTGGACCTCAGTCTTTGCTCTGACTCTTCAAGGTAACACACCATAGAGGCGGCACCTGTCATTTCAGTCACTGATGCTTGCCTTCCTCCCTCTTTCCTGGCTCACCACATTCCTGGGAAACTCTCATGGTGACTCTTGCTTTAATCCAACCTAAAGACCCCGATGTTCATTTTCATCTAAGGATGAGTCTCTATCCCAGCGTGTATAATGGGAAGAAAGAAAATAAAGAATGGTGGTATGGTTAGTTTTAGATGTCACCTTGATACAACCTATAGATACCTGGGAAGCAAGTCTTAACGAGGGCATGTCTACAAGGATTTTCTTTATTGTTAATTAACTGATGTGGAGAGACACCCCCTACTGTGGGTGGCATCATTCCCTAGGTTTGGGGCCCTAGACTAAACTAAAAGAGAGGAGAAAGCAGGCTGAGCACAGGCAGTAAGCGAACAGGCAACGTAAACACTCATCTCTCAGTGTTCCTGGATGTGGACACGATGTGACTGGCTGCTTGAATTCTTGTCTGGACTTCCCTGAGAATAGCGGACGGTAACCTGAAATTTTCAGCCCGATGCACCCTTCCTCCCCTTGATTGCTTTCTGTCACAGCAAGAGAAATGAAAGAAGAACAAGCGGTAACTTCGATGAAAATAAAATCATATTAGAGTGGGAAGAAATGAAGCCTGTTGTTGAGGGTGTGGTGGTTTAAGTGAGGGTGTCTCCCCTAGGCTCAGCTATGAATGGTTGTTCGTCACTCTGTGGTATTAGTTGGGGAGGTTTGGAGAGGGGGTTGACCTCGATGGAGGAAGTACATCACTTGGAGTGGGCTTAATAGTTTGAAGACTTGAGCCAACTCTCTCGGCTTCATGCTTCCTGTTCCTGCTGCCATGCTTGCCCCTTGCTGCCAGGCCTCCCCACCATGATGGACTCTGATCTCTCTGGAATCACGTGTCAAACAAACTCTTCCTTCTATAAGTTGATTTGGGTCATGGTGCTTTATCACAGCCACAGAAAAGTAATTAATAGGGAGAGCGCAGCTATTTTTGGATTATCGTAAAAAGCGAAGATAAAATGCTGTGCAAGTAAGGGACAGAAAGAGGAGAGTTGTCCACAGGACATTTCTCAGGGTACGGTCCACAGAGAGGTCATTACAGCTCAGGAGAAAAGAGACAGGGAGATGATGATGCGTGCTTTCACAGTACTTGGTACCAGTCCTGGGCTAAGTCATCTTACATCCGTGAACATGCTCAGTCCTCACACTACCCTGCCTGCAACCAGCATGCAGTCAGCAGGTCGGAGAGACAGTCATCCACTCGGTCTGGATCCAAAGCTCGGCAGCAGAGCCCAAGAACCAAGGCAAGTACCGCGTTCGGTCTTAACTCAATTCCTAACCACTGTGTTAGGCAGGATTCAGTGATGTCTTCAAAGCATCGAGCAGATAAAGGGCCAGAGAGGAGCAGGCTAGCAAGAGGCAGAGCAGAGGCACTGAAATAAGTGTGTGGGTGGAAAGCATGAAGCTACACAGCAGGATATGAAGAGTGGTGGAGTCAAGCAGAAGAACTCAAGTCAAGGAGAGAAAAGCTGAAAAGGAACTAGCTCGTAAGCAAGGATGAAGCTCTGAAGAGAGCAATATGACCCTGCTCTGAAGAATCCAGAAATGAGTTCAGGGCATGGAGGAGCAAGAAATGGCAAGAGACAGTGAAGCAAACACCTAAGAAGGGCAGAGTCCTAAGGGGAGGTGCTGTGGTCTGAATGTGACCCCCAAATTCATATACTGACATTTAATCACCAGTGTGGCAGCATCAAGAACTGAAACTTTTAAAAGAATTGATTAGTGATAGGGACAGAGCCCTGAATGGGATTAAGGCCCTCGTGGAAAGACTGAGGAGGGCCTGGATTTGTTCTCACCAGTGATCTTGCCGTGTGAGGAACCAGCTATCTTCCCTGCCATGAGATGCACCAGTGAGGGGCCATTTCGGAAGAAGAGCACAGGCCTCAACACACACCAATCCTGCCAGTTTGTTGGCTTTGGACTTCTTGGCCTGTGAGAAACAACTAAATCACCAGGCTTTCGGTACTGTGTTACATCAGCACACACAGAGTAAGGCAGAGGCCGTGGGGGAGCCAGTCCTGGGGGTTAGAGCCATAAGAGAGATAAAATAGAAGGGATGTGAAAATAAGGAGAGCGAAATGAAAAGACAGCTCTTCTCCCAGGACATCCCAAGTGCCATCAAGCCTCTACTTTCTACTACAGTAACATTCAGACGGCATTTAATACAGGACACAGACGTGAAAGCGTTGTCACGAACGGAAAATGATCTGGCTCCGGCAACAGCGTCTCCTCCACGTCTATTGGTCCCCAGCAGTTCGTGAGTGTTCATTTCTCAAATAATGGGAGCAGAAGGGACTGAGCCAGGTTGGCATTACCAGTCTGGCCCTATCAGTGGAGCAACCCCAAAGAGCAGCTGCTTTATTTGTCCCCCGCAGGGAGCAGGAGCCTTTAGTACAGCAGAGTCCAGCTGGACTTGGGTTACAGTATTGCAGCTAGCCAATGAGGAGAGCCCTAGGCTCTGTCCTGCAGGTGCCTGGGGGTGCTTGAGTCCCGAAATGTCTGAGAAAAGATGGCCGAAGAGCCACAGGGATGTTTAGGTACCATTCTGCTTCTCATCCAGAGAAGTGGGAATAGTTTGCTGTGAGAACTCCTGAAGGAAAGCCAAACACAAGGTCTTCCTTCCAGTTGAGCCCCTGGTGTGTCCCAGGGCTTCCAAGTTTACCTGATGATAGCAATTGCTTTAAGTGCCTCCTTCCCCGATCCAGTGTTTGCCAGAATCTATGCCTGGAGATCCTGAGTCAGCAGATCTACATGGGGCCCGGGGGTCCATCATTTTTCTGTACACACCCCTGGTGTGATGGTTTGGAGAGGCACTGATGTTTGAAGAGAGAGATGTTCTGCTCCGACATTCCTCATTTCTTTCTTACCCACCTATGCTGACTTGTAGGTTCCCCAACGTCTGCCCACCACATACTCAGTCCTCCTGAAATCCTAGACAGATGCTGTGTTCAAAGTGGGATCACTCAACTTCCCCAGGTTGGGCTGGGACCTTCCTCTCACTCTCATCCATTGCAGTTGGTGCTAATCTTCTGGCAAACCTGGCATCCCACCTTGGCTTGTGAGTAGAGTACCCATCCTAGTCTCTCACTAGATTCCAAATGTGTCCGAGATGATAACTGCACTTTCCAATAACCCCAGGACTGTAAAGTGTTTAGAACTTGCTTAAGACACCTCATCTCTTCAAACATGTTATCTCCCACTTCCCTCTCTCCTTTTCAAATCCCTTCAGGAATATGTTTTATGTATCATCTGCTTACTAAAATATACAAAATAAATGAATAACTGAAATAAAAACTTTGGGGGGTTCTATGATGCTTGATGATTTCAATGAAACAAGCTTAGAAAAAAAAGTATTGGTGGCATTTAGCACTTCCTATATGAAATGAGATGTTTTATTTTTCTCTAAGCTGCTCATAAATTATATGACTAAAGTTTAACCATTGAACTGTGAGCCATTCCAGGACTACACAAGCATTTAGCTGAGAGCTGAGGATGTACATAAAAGTCCTCAGAACACTAAAAAGTGCACAAAATAAATGGGTAGTTTCTGCTTTCCTTTTTAACATAGTTTTGTTTAAACATAAAGAAATAAAACTCGAAGCATCTTCTGATATAATTCTCATATTTCTCCAAACTGCTTCAAACCTCTCCTCAGCTCATAATTACCACAGAGATTACTATTTTATAATAAAATGTCTAGTTAATATTAAATTTACTTATACAAATATGCAAATCCAAATATTACATTATAAGGGTAACACTTGTATTTAATATAATTGCTATTTACATAACCTCTATCATTGGAACATTTTTGATTACCAATTTTGTAGCAGGTTAACCTAATGTTCCAATTATTACCAGCTGTCCCAAGTGCTAGACCAGAAGTGGCTTGGCTTGCCAGGGTCAACATTTTGAGTCGGTCTCCAGTTCCGTCTTGACATAGAGTGCTGGCTTGGGACTGTGCTCCCCTCCGAAACATCTGCTTAATGAGGTAGCGATCACGTGGCCAGGTGTCAGACTCACAAACAGCCCTCACACAATTGGATGCAATTTCAACAAAAAATCAGGACGTCCACATAGAGGGAGATCTTTTCCAGGGGGCACTTCTGAGACTATGTCTATAATACAGTATCGTAATATAAATGTAGAAGAGCCATGTTATGGTGGTAACAGCATGGTGGCAAGCATAAACTCTCATTTTTTTTAAAAAAATGAAATACAATCAATTTTCCAAATGTTTCTTGATATCCAGATGATTGTCAATATGAAAACAAAACATCTGGGTAATTAAATGGGTTTTGTGTGTGTGTGTGTGTGTGTGTGTGTGTGTGTGTGTGTGTGTGTGTGT
>CABHPR010149495.1:0-14585 GCA_902168415.1 Peromyscus melanophrys | reverse complement strand
AGCCTGTGCACGGACTCATCCTCTGGCAACCACAGGGCACATATCACATGTCACCCAGCAGATCCCTGTAGGTCAGGGATTCCTCTGCAACATTCCATCACATCACAGGACATGTCCCTTTCAAAAAAAAAAAAAAAAAGCCATGCAGCTGAGGGCAAAGTGGCAGAAGGCATTGCTCCCAGTGTGGTGGGCGTTCCCGAGCTCCCTGGAATCCAGACAATGTTCCCAGGTAGGAGATTTGCAGAAATAGTAACTCCACAGTGCACAGAGCCTCACCTGGCTGCAGAGCCACAAGGGTGAGATTATTCTGAGAGCACAGACCTGAAGCACTGAGCCAAGGACAGCAGGCGGCAGGGACTCGGCTGCTGTTTTTAATAGAGCCCTTCCACAGCAGTCTCGATAGCAGCTCTGGAGAATGCAGCAGGACCGTTAGCCTGTTTCCAACTCACTGCAGTCATTAGGACTTTAAGAATAGAGTGTGTCCCCCCTCCATAGTGCCTTGCCTTAATATCTGTCACCCTGAGACACTGGAGTTATTTTTATCTATTGCATGTTGTTCTGGGTGGAATCAGCCTTCCCCAGTCCTACACATGGAGAAGGAGTTGCTAGATTAATTTGCACCTTGCACGAAGCTTCAGGGGCTGCCCATCCCCTCCCCAACGCTCACCCAAGTCACCCTTTGAAGCCCGTGCTCCTCATGGCATTCATCTGCCACCCACTGGGCACAGCACCAATGACCAAGTACAGTGTGGCCCTGAGATGGCTCACTGGCGTAATCATGTGGCATTCCAAGCCAAGACCCATGACCTGTATGACATGCCATAGGGTCTTCTTTGTTCTAGCATCAGCCTGTAAATGGACCAGTGACTATCCTGCACACAGAGAAGGAAGCTAGCTGGTTCTGTTGCCAAAGCGTTTGCTTGAGGTTGAGTTTGATCCCCAACACCCACATAAAAGCCTGATGTGGTGGCTTGTGTTTGTAATCACAGTGCTGGGATGTGGTCTTTGGCCACTGACTTCCGTCCCTTCACCTTACCAGGCCACGCCAAGCATTAGCACTTCTCCTTGATGGAGCTCCATCACTTTGTGCAGATGTTGCCTATGATGTTTATCCATTTATTAGTCGAAAGGTATTTGGGCCATCCCCATCTGTCGGCGCCTGTGAATACCACTCTGAACGTTGCATGCATGTTTCCAATTCAATTCTACATTTTCCTTATAAATGTGTTTCCATGGAAACAACTAAGTTTTGACAACAATAGCCAGAGCTGGAGGACAATGTTCTTTTTAAAAAGAATGGGTATGTAAAGAAAGATCGAAAGATACTTGTAATTAGCGGCTCTCCTCTCTGCTGGAACGACAACTCTCTGCATGGCTGACAACAAGCATCTGAAGGGCCTGTAAGATGGCTCGGCGAGTAAAGACACTTGCTGCCACCTGGGATGACCTTTCAATTCCTGGAGCCCACACGGTGGAGGTAGAAAACCAACTCCTGCAAGTTATCCTCTGAGCTCCACACATGCACTGTGGCATGCACACACACACACACACACACACACATATGCACCTAGCCTAAATAAATAAATGTAATAAAATAAATGTTTTAAAACAACTAAAAGAACATGGGACGTATTTGAGCCTACGGTTGAGGAGATATACTCCATCATGGCCGGGAACATATAGGGCAGGAAGGTGAGGAAGCTAGTCATAGCCAGAGTTGGAAAGCAGAGAGAGGTGGTGGCTTTTGGTGCTCAGCTAGCTTTCCCCTTCCCAGGCAGTCTGGGGACCCCAGCCCGTGGGATATTGCTGACAACACTGAGAGTGGGTCTTCCCATATGGGTCAACCCAGCCCTGGTAATCTCTAAAAGATGCACAGAGATTGGTCCCCAAGGTGATGCTAGATCCTGTCGATATTGACAATCAATATTGACCATCACAATACCCTGGTCCCTAGCTCTGCACTCTCATTGAGAGACTTCACAAGGGAGTAGCCCCCTGGGACTCACTAGTGGTGACATCCTTGCTCTGCTGTCCCTTATAGTATGTATACGAAGAGATACAATTTCTCATGGCTCCTGTGGTAGCCAACTTCCAAATAACCAAGGAAGGCAACTTTAAGAAAGGATGTGCTTTAACTCACGGTTTCAGAGGGTTTGATAAGGCCCTTGGTCACTGGGTCCCATGGGCTTGGATGGGAGGACATCGTGGTGGCAGAAGGATGGGAGAAGGATGCTGTTGACTTGTGCCTGTCCCGGAAGCAAAGAGAAGGAACAGTGCACATGCGCACCTGGCCGTCTCCTTGTCCCCTGACATTCTGTCCCCATGGTGAGAGCCAGAATTCTAAGTCATTGTAGGGCTGAGGCGATGGCTCAGTTGGTAAAATGCTTGCCATGCAAGCCTGAGGACCTGAGTTTGATCCCCAGAACTCACATAAAGAGAAGCCAGAGGTGGTGATGAGTGCTCACAACGCCAGCACTGAGGTGGAGACAGGCCCATCCCTAGGGCTCGCAGACAAGCCAGCCTAATGTAATCAGTGACCCCTGGGCCAATGAGAGGCCTTGTCTCTAAAACAGTATAGAAGGCTCCACACTCAAGATGGACCGCTAGCCTCTACGTGAGTCCCTCTGCACATATATTTGCACACACGTGGGCACACAAAAAATCAACAAAAACTAAATGACTGAGACATTTTCAGTCATGGATGTCAAACCCCCACGAGCCCTGCCCCACCCTGCATTGCCCTGATCCTTAGGAAGATGGCCCAGATGCAGATTTGCAGGCCAGCTCTAGAACTATCTTACTCGGTGCTCTCTGCACACTTGCCACACAGGAGCCCCTGACAGGCCTTCAAAACACAGAGAATATTCTGATCTGCATTTTCCAGGTGAGAAATCAAAGGCAGCTGACTGTCTGTGCTCATGTGCCAGAAAGTGACTGAAATGGAGCAAGAGAGCAACCCCGGTTCATGCTTCCACACCTGTGTGTGTGTGTGTGTGTGGTGTGGTGTGGTGTGTGTGTGTCTGTGTGTGTATGTGTGTGGTGTGTGTGTGTCTGTGTGTCTGTGTGTGTCTGTGTCTGTGTATGTGTGTATGTGTGTGTGGTGTGTGTGTGTGGTGTGTGGTATGTGTGGTTTATGTGTTGTTGTGTGCTATGTGTATGCTGTATGTGTGTGTGTGTGTGTGTGTGTGTGTGTGTGTGTGTGTGTGTGTGTGCTCCCACAAGCTCCTCTTAGCTCTGTGATATCAGCCCTCAGATCTGACTCAGTTGCTAAGTGGGAAGCCTCACTTGCACTCAGTCCCCTGTTCCTAGCATGGTCCTGTGACCTGGCATGCTGGAGGGAAAGGCAGCAGGATTCCTGCAGGTCTGTGTGCAGTAGATCTAAGGTCTGTGATTGGTGGCAGCTAGCAGCAGGTGATGAGGCATGGATCTGCATTTAGCCCTGCAAACAAACTTATCCGAGTCAAGTGGCTAAGAGGGTGGCCTCAGCCTTGTTCTTAGCGCTGACGATGCAAAGCTCTTTTTATGAGCAGGAATGGGGGGGCAGGGTGAGCGCCGGTGCATTAGTGGCTTTTCTCTTACTGGGACCAAATACCTAAGGAAACTGAAGGCTGGTTTTATTTCGGCCCACAGTTTGAGACAGGGAAGGCACAGTGGCTGAAGCTTGAGGCTGCTGGTCACATGGCAGCTGCACTCAGAAGCAGGAGAGCACTGGTACTCTGTCTGTCTCCTTTCTGTACAGTCAGGACCCCAGGTCAAGGGCTGAAGATGAAGGGTGTGAATGGGGAGATGGCTCAGTGAAGGCTTGCTGTGTAAGCATGAGGACCTGAGCCTGGATCCCAGCACACGTAAAAATCCAGGTATGCAGGAGTAGTGGAGAGGCACATGAGGACCCACCTCTACCTAAGTAGCTACTGATAGTTAACAGCTAGCTACTGGAGAGGTGGGGGTCATTTTTCTTCGAGGGTGGAGCCACTGAAGTTGCCCATAATCCAATAAGTAACTGGACTCATGCACACGTGTGAGGCCCTAAGGAAACACAGTGGTTACATGACAGTTGGAGGGGGCATGTTGGGAGGAATATGAAGGGTTGAGGGGGGGGGGACAAGAGAGAGGAATGGGGGCAGGAATCTGAAATAAAAAAAACATTGTATGCTTGTAAGAAATTGTCAGAGAATAAACTAAAAATCAGTTAAAAGGAAAGAAGACAAAAATAAAAAAAAATTTAAAAAGCCAGGCATGGCCACTCATACACCAATGTAATCTCAACACTGAGGGACTCTGAGACAGGAGGATTGAGACAGGGGCCTACTGGTGGTCAGCCTAACTCCAGATGCAGTGACTTTGCATCGTAGGACTAAGGTGGAGAGTAATAGAGTGGGACGGACACCCGATGTCCTCTTCTGGCTTCTATCTATATGTGCACAAGCACGTGCACACATATGCCTGCACCCACGTGCGTGCACACACACACACACACACACACACACACACAAATAGAATAAAAGAAGCATAAATAAGGGCTTAATGATTGAGTGAAATTATCACATCTAAAATTGCAATTAAAATACAATTTAACAATTGCTATAATTAATGTGCAAGCCAAAAATCAGGTAACCAGAAGGTGTTGTGAATCACTAGACTTTGGTTGTCTGTCTCGGGGAGCCTTGTGCAAGTGGGACCTTGGGGTGCTGTGTGGTGAAGCACTGAACCTAAGAAGAGACGCGTGGCCTCTCAGGCGCTCACGGGCTGAGGCCCAGGCCGGCTTCCTTTCCCGGTGCACTGCGATCAATCTCACTCCCAGTCCAATCAGATGTGGTAGGGTTTTAATTGCTTCGAATTGATTTTTGCCAGTGGTGCCTTCCAAACCCCCAGCCTGGGGACAGAGAGAGATTAGTCACGTCAGAGGAGGCTCCCCACTGACAACAGTGAAAACCAGCAGGGTGTGAAGACAAGCTTAAAACTAATCTTTGGAATCAGCCTCCTGGGTGGACTCAGGATGCCAGCGGCCATCTTGACAAATGGCAGCTGGGTGCTCAGGGGTCAGTAAAAACATTGCAAAGGGGGCTGGGGACGTAACTCAGCTTTCCTGAATGCAAAGCCCTGGGTTCTGTCCATAGTACCACATAGGCAGGGCACGGTGGCACACACCTGTAATCCCAGCACTTGGAAGGTGGAGGCAGGAGGATCAGATGTTCAGGGTCATTCTCAGCTACCTAGCCAGCTTGGGGCCAGACACCGTGGCTACTTCAAGTTCAAGGCCTAGTCTTCACTTCTCTTCTCTTCTCTTCTCCTCTTCTCTTCTCTTCTCTTCTCTTCTCTTCTCTTCTCTTCTCTTCTCTTCTCTTCTCTTTTCTCTCTCTCTCTCTCTCTCTCTCTCTCTCTCTCTCTCTCTCTCTCTCTCTCTCTCTCTTTCCTCTTTTACATTTATTTGTTTGCTTGCTTGTTTGTTTGTTGGGGGTGGGGAAGTGGGGGGATGCATGCTACAGCATGCCTGTGGAGGTCAGAGGACAACTTATCAGAGTGAATTCCCTCCTTCCACCATGTGGGTCCCGAGATCCAACTCAGGTTGTCAGGCTGGTGCTAAGCACCTTATATTCTGGGCTGTCGCTGAAAGTTTTCTTGTGGCCCAACCTCCAGCAGTTGGGACAAATCTCTCCCACTCATGTCCCCCAAGTAAACACACAGAGGCTTATATTAATTATAACTCCATGGCCATGGCTCAAGCCTTTTGCTAGCTAGCTCTTATATCTTAAATTAGCCCATAACTATTAATCTATATATTGCCACATGTTCCATGGCTTTACCTGCATCCCATTACTTGTTGCTTCTTAGACAGCTTGCTGGCATCTCCCTCCGCCTTCTTCCTGTCTCTCTCTTTGAATTTCCCACCTGCCTCTAAGCTGCCCTGCCATAGGCCAAACAGCTTTATTTATCAACCAATCAGAGCAACATATATTCACAGCATACAGAAAGACATTCCTCCATCTTTTCCCTTTTTCTTTCTATTCAAAAGGAAATTGTAGCTGAAGTTTTCCTGTGTTCTGCCTGGTCCACAGCCAAGTAGACCCAAGTAAACACACAGAGGCTTATATTAATAAAAACTGCTCAGCCATTAGCTCAGGCCTACTACTGACTACCTCTTACACTTAAACTCAGCCCATTTCTGTTAATCTATATGTTGCCATGTTTTCCGTGGCTTTACCTGTGTGCCATTACATGCTGCTCCCTGGATAGCAGGCTAGCATCTCCTGACTCAGCCTTCCTCTTCCCAGAATTCTCTCTGCTTGCCCTACCTATACTTCCTGCCTGGCTATTGGCCAATCAGCATTTATTTATCAACCAATCAAAGCAACACATATTAATAGCATATAGAAAAACATCCACAGCACCTCCCCTTTTCTGTCTAATCAAAAAGGAAGGTTTGAATTTTAACATAGTGAAATTACATATAATAAAATAATCAAGCAAGAATTACAGTTACAATATCTAGTCTATTTGTATTTGGCAAAATTAAAGAAAATATTCTATCTATCCTATATTTGTGAGTTTAAAGTTTCATATCTAATTTGTCTTTTATCATAACCAAGGAAAATTATAACTATATAATCTTCAACTACATCAAAGACCTCAGAAGGATATAATATTACCTAAGTAAGCAGGAAATGCATTGTAAGCAACTTCCAAAAATCTGGAATGACAGAGACAGCTGCCTACCTGTACAGTTACCCAAAGTTCCTCTGTAACATTGGGACATCCATTTTCAGCCCACAGGCCTAGCATCTCTCAGTCACCCCTTCCTGTGTCCTGTAAAATGTCTAGCAATTTCTTCTACGAAGCAGGAACCTGAAGGACCATCTCACTTTGCAAAGTTCAGTGGTCATCTTCCTATGTTTCCTGCATGTCCAGTTTATACAACATATTATCAACACAAGGACACTTTTTTTGCCCGGGGCTAACTTTTGCCATAAAGAAAGCAAACTCCATAATGAGTTTCTTCAATGCCCATTATTTTTTCTGAAGTAGATTGGTGTTGCAGGAGCAGACATGTTTCAATATACAGAAAGTCAAAGTTCTTAAAACATTTTAAATGCCATATTCTGCAGATCTTTGAAGTATTTGAAGATTAACCTACCTAATTGAAATATATCTATGTATACCTAGAAAACTTAACATGACTATAAGTTTGACTATCATAGAAGACTACTTATTAACCTGTATTTCTTAATTATCCCTTATAATTTAAATGAGCTGCATAAACATAATACTTTTAATGAGTAGAAATATACATACAGCATAACAAAGTTAACTTTAAATTTATATCAATAAACTAAAATCTATACTAATGTAAAACATTTTAAACAAGTTGCTCTTTAAAAGTAGGTTCAACAATCCACCCTTTCACCCTATCATATCTATGTCCTATATTTCCATATCACTGGGCTAGCTCTCCGACCTTTTGTTTTGTTTGTTGAAACAGGGTCTCATGTAGCCTAGGCTGGCCTTGAATTGACTGTGTACCTGAGAGCAATGAATTCTTGACTCTCTCACCTCCCTCTACCCCTTGAATATTGGGATGAAAGACATACACTACCATGCCTGACTCAGGCCAGCCTGGTCTACACAGTCAATTTGAGGCTAGCCACAGCTGTATAACAAGATCCCCTCTCGGAAAGCAAACAACAGAAGCAAACTAGGAGTGATGGGTCAACTGAAATCACCCCTCCTGGGATAGATATAAAGCTTCCAGAATGAATGACCATAGATGAGTGAGAAAATCTGTCGTAAATCAGTGTCCAGGGACTGTTTCAATAGTACTTCCTAGGTAGAATTTGCTTAGGGACTATGACTTTATCTGTTTGTGGCTACTGTGATAAAATACCTGAGACTGTATGATTTATAAAGCAGAGAGGACTAGTTAACTCACAGTTCTAGGTGGTAGGAAGTTCAAGAACGCAGCTCTAGCCTCTGGCAGACCCTCTTGCCACATCACAGCATTGAGTAGTGAGGCAGAGCTGGCATGCCAGCCCAGGTACCTCTTCTTGCTCTTACAAAGCCCCTAATGCCATCTGGGGCCCTACTCTTGGGATGTCATCTAATCCTAGACACTTTCTATACCTCCCATTTCCTAGTGAAATGAGCATGGACATTTGAGGATTAAACATCCAGCGCATGAATTCTGAGGGGCAGTATTCAGAAAGGGGCACATCCCTAAACTTGCAGTTGAAATAGTAGTCAAGCCAGGCAGCCAGGAAGCTTGGTTTTCTGTTCTCTTTCTTTTAACTCCTGCAACATCTGCAAAATCTGGCAGGCAGCTTGGCACTGTATCCAGGAGGTGAGCTCTGGGCTGAGATCGCCCAGGGCCGTGTGTCGGCTACACCACCATCTGCCTGTCAACTTCCTCCACTCTGAGCCTCGCTGGGATCACAAGTGAAGTGGGATAATCAGACTCACCCTGCAAAGGGCTTGTGATATTGTGACTGCACAGAAGAGGCTCATTTTAACCACCCCTTCCGTGGGAACCCCACACGGTTCAGACGACCCCATGCTAAGAAGCTAGAAATATTGCTTGTCAATGTAAATGCCAAGCCCCAAGCATCATTTTTTCAACAGATTACTTACTTCCTTCATAATGCATTGGCATAGCTGGGCATGGAGGTGTGTGTCTCTATGCTGAACTCAGAGAAAGAGACAGGAAGGTCACAGCAAGTTCAAGGCCAGTCTGGGCTCCATAGAGAGACCCTATCTCAAAACAAATAATAATAACAAAACTCTGTATTGACATGTGTAACCAGAAGCCAGTGAGTCAACACTGAATGTAAAGAACTAGATGTTGGGGGTGGGGCTGTCTACTTCTGTCCCCCACCCAAGGTCAGACCCATCTTCTTCCACACCAAACACAATGTCCAGAGATGCCAAGAGCAGCCGACTTTTGCAAAGAATTGTGGATGCAGCTTCTTCCAGTATGAAAATAGCTCACCATGGGACGAGAGTAGCTAATAAGATGGTAATTAGAATTGCTTATTAGGACCTGTCTTCTAAGGTTCGCCTGTGCTTTTAATAGAATCTACAACACATCTGCTTAGCGGGGAAGACAGATCACCCTGGTCTGGTGTATTTTAAAACCAGGCCCCTGCTCTCTGGTTTCCCCTACACCCCCACTCCCCCCATCTATGCCATCTGCTGTGGCCACAGCCCGGCCCTGTGCAGTAGCCCAGAAGCTGAGACCAGTAAACATGCTTCTTCTTGCTCAGAACCCCTTCCCTCCAAGCAAGAGAGTTTGTGATCTCTGTCCCCCTCCCACTGAGTAATAATCCCTTCTAGAGCCTTCTGCCCTGACTCTGAAGCCACCCTGGTGGAATTGTGTCCCTCAGATCCATGTGTACCTTGAACCTAAGGAAATGACTGTGTTTGGAAAGAAGACCTTAGAAGACAGGTAGAGTTAGGTTGAGTTCACCCCGGACTGGGATGAGCCCCAGTCCAATCTCGGGGTCCTAGTAATAAGACCATGTGGGGACATAAATGCCTGTGACTGCAGAGGCACAAGGTGGAACGGTGACGCCACCAGCTCAAGACTGCTGGCCACTCCCAGCAACTGCAGAAGGCTGAGGGAATCCTCCCAGAACCTCCAGGCCAGCACCCTGAGATAGAAAGCACATCCTTGTGCTTCTGTGTCATAATCAGTGACACTTTGCTACAGTGACCCTGGAAGACATTTCTCTGTTCCTGTACCCCTGCACATAGTATTCCATCTTCCTGGGACCTCCTTTGACCCTCCACACTCTCTTCACCTGCCCATTCCCAGGTCATCTGGCCAGCCTACTTCAGACTCCAGTGAGATTAGATGCCTTCTTGGATTGTCCAGACCACAGACAGAGCCACTCATCTTAGGTATTTCCCAGCCGTGTTCCTGGCATAAGCAACGGGACCTTGTTAGCTGATAAACTGATGCTCTGGGTGTGTGAACTGTGCTGTGAGTTGGTCTAAGCTGCTGCTACCGTCTACGTGTGTCTCTGACTCTACAACTGGATAAACTATTCAGATCCTCTTAGCTAAAGGTTCTGCAGACCTGCTTACTGACCAGTGCAAATCTTGATGACTGACACATGTCACCTCCATGAGGTGAGGCCCCTGTGTGGTGGGCACTTCTCCTTTGGGATCCTTGCATGTCGGTACCTGTTTAATAAAATAACTTACTTGAGTAAGTGATACCAAAATCATTCAACCTGACTTCTCCAGAATTCTATCAGAGCCCCTGCCTCTATCCCATAAGCTCCTGGCCCAGAGTTAGTATACAGTAACTTGCTGATGGTCAATGATGTGTAGCTAATCCCAGCCTGGTGTGGTGGTTATAATACGTACCTATAATCTCAGAAGCAGGAGGATCATGATCTCAAGGCTATCCTGGCCTACATTGATAGAACCTTTCTCAAAAGGAGAAAAAAATACATTTAATCCTAAAATTTGCTGGACTCAGAGGATCCTGAAGGTCCTTCCAGACTTTCCAGCCCTTAGGCCTGACTCCATAAGCATCCAGAAATCTAATCTGAGTCTCCAGGTGTGGAATTCTCATTGGCCAAATCTGTGAGAGATCCTTGCTTCTGAGACAGCCCAGATGGTGTGAGAGTCTAGGCTGTGAGAAATCCTAGGCTATAGGATATCCTGGACTTCAGGATATCCTGAGTTGTGGGACATCCCAGGCTGTGGGAGATCTAATACTATGGGACATCCTAGGCTATGGGAGAGTCTGAATTATGGGAGACCCTGGGCTGTGGGCCATCCTGAGCTGTGGATAGCTCCTGCAACTAGAATGCCCAAGAATATGTGAAATTGTAGGCCATGCTGTGAAATTGTATAGGAAAAGTAGAACAGAAGTAGGAAGCCAAGCAAGAGTGGGTACTTCCCATCCCCATGGTAGACTTCTGATCTTCCATGCCTTTCTCTTGGATCTAAAGTCCAGGATCATTCTTCCAGATTCCCTTAAACACAGTAGTCGGCCAGAGCCCTCTGCATGCAGGAGCACCAGCCACATCTAGGGCCGGTCAACAGAGCATGGGCAGCCGTCATGTGGGAGGCCTCTGTTCCCTTCCTTCATATGCATGGAAGGCCTGCTATCTTGTGAGATTTGCAGGGGTGGTAAGCTTCATTCTTCATTAAGACTGTACGTGGTTTAGAAGTAAACATAAAGCGAATTTACACTTGACTTAGATGAGGGAACCAAAATAGAAATGTCCCCAGTGTTTGATCCCCTAGGACCAGACTCCAATCACAGGCCTGGCAACAGAATTCTACTGGGCCCAAGGTTGTCTTTTTATGGCACAGAACTATGATATGAATAAGAGGATGACTTCTGCTCACCAGGATGTTGACAGGATGAAGTGACACGGCATACGGTTGTCACCTAGCTAATGTTAGGAGTTGTTTGTGTAGGTAATGATGGCAACTGTCACCGTCTTAAGTGCCTTCACACTGTCCAACTGGATAGCCTGGAGCCTTACTGGTTCAGTGGGATCCTCAGCTGTCATCCTTGTCTTCACTCGGACTTCTGAAAACTGGGGAGCATCTTGCCTGTGCTTCACAGCCCTTCCACCTTAAAGCCCAGTGTTGGCACTGGAGAAATTCTAAACAGGAAGCCAGACCTCATTACCACCCTTGCTAGAACCTTGGCAAGTGTTCCTAGTGGGGATAATATTTGGCTCAAGTGTAACTGTGTGCTCCTATCTGCCCATATCTTACAATCAATGGATCTTTCTTTCAATATCCTGCTGCCCATGGTACATTCCCATAAAAATCCAGCCCCTGGGGACTGAAAAGATGGCTCAGCAGTTAGGAGCACTTCCTGCTCTTTCAGAGGACCAGAGTTTGGTTCCTAGCACCCACACTGTCTGCTCAGCCACCTGCAACTCCAGCTCCAGAGGACCTGAAGCTTTCTGCTGGCCTCCTCAGGCACCCAGATGCAAAGGCATTTTCTCTCTCTCTCTCTCTCTCTCTCTCTCTCTCTCTCTCTCTCTCTCTCTCACACACACACACACACACACACACACAAAATTAAAAATTAATTTTTTTAAATTCTGAAAGTTCCTACTCATCTTTGTTGTTGTTGTTTTGTGTGTGTGCATGTATGGACGTGTGTACAGGTATGTATATGCTGTGCATGTGCGAGCTATGTACATGTGTATGCATGTGTATGTGCATGTACTGGAGTGTGCAGAGATCAGAGAACAGTTCTATGAGTCAGTTCTTGCCTGCCTCCCTGTTTTGAGGTGGGAGCTCTCTTTTCTACCTCTGTACAGCAAGCTTCAGGTGAGCTGCCCCGGAGCTTCCAGCTGATTTTTTTGACTCAGCCTCCCATCTCACCATAGGTATTCTGAGGTTGCATACATGCCACTGCATCTATAGGTTTTATATAGGTTCCAGGATTGAACTCAGGTCATCCGGCACGCAGGGCAAGTACTTTTATATATTGAGCCATCTCCCTGAGCCCTCTGTTTTCTTTGACAAGCCCAATTTGATACTTTAAGTCTCCATTTGCCTTTCAGGCATTCTCAAGCTTCTCCTGCCTCTGGGGTTTTCTTGTACTTCTCGGGTGAGCTCTCAGTCTTTCATGCCCCCCAACCATGTACACACAGTTCAGGGGACAGACTCGAGACTCTTTATGGAACCTCGGCGCAGGGTACCTGCAAACACAAATTCAGCACAGTACAGCCCTAATTACAGGCAGCACGCCAGAAACCGGTCATTTTGTGAGTCATTAGAGATGCGTGGCTGGCTCCATAGAATATCTTTGGATGAGTTCTGTAATTTTCCTATCTTCACCTATCATGGTGTTTTCAGTGAAGTGGAACATGACAACGGGGCTGGTGGATGTCACATCTCCTGGAGGGTTTCCAGCTCTAAATTAAAAGGGTCTTCCCCTCTGCATACTGAGGAGAGAAATATTGATCGGGACAGGGTTCGAGGTTTGGAAAGCAGGCCTGGGTCTCTGCTTCCCACTCATCGATATTCTGAAGCAGCGCTTGCGGGTGATGTTGGAATACTTGTTTCTGCTCGCCTTCATGTTGGCAAATTACAGCTTTCAAGGGAGGTCCCCATCCAGCGCAGTGACTGTGAGGGGCAGGTTTAATTAGCGCACAGACCTGCTGGAAGAATCCAGGGCTATTAAGAGTCTGTTTCCGTGAGCAGCTGCCAGGCTGTGCCAGGCTCGTGTGCTCAGCATCTTCCTTCCTGCAGCTGCCCAACACCCACCCCACATGCTTTGCCATTCAGCCCAAGGTATCCGGAAGGAGTAAGAGAGAGAAGAGAAATCACAGGAAGGTTGGAGGTTCTGATTGTCCCCCAACGGAGATGAAAACTCAGCTCTGATCTTGGTGAACCCCCTCCCTCCTTTGGCCTTAACCTTTGACTGTTGGGCAGATGCATTGAAAGTGAGGTGTAAGAGATCAACGCTGGGGGAAAGTGGGCCCTTCCACTACAAAGCAAAATGCCAAAGGCTTTGGACAAATGGAGGGTTGATCCACCCCACCCCTGCAACATGCTTGCAGGGTGATTTTGGCCAGATGACTTAACGTCTCCGGTCTTCAGCTTCCTTGACGGCAAAATGAGGTTAATGAAAGTGATTCCCACATGAGTTCTGATGACAGTTGGTGAGATGAAATATAGAAAGAGCACTGGGCCATGACAGTGAGCTCTATAGCTCTACAGCCAGGATATTTGCTCAAAGGTCTGCACCATGGCACTTGTTACGGAAGTACCACGTTTATTGTCCCAGATAGGATTCTTAAATTCTTACTCTGCAGCTAAGTGAGCAGGAGGCCTAACACACCCAACCCAGTCAGGGTGAGCAGGTGACACCAGCCTGATCAGAGTGGTGAGAATGGAGACTCTGTGGGTGGAACATGCTCCCCCCACCTGGGGTCATCCAATAGGCCAAAGAGTGGAACATGCTCCCCCACCTGGGGTCATCTAGTAGCCCAAGCAGTTTGTCTGACATCTGGGGACTCAGAAAGGGAATCGTCCATCACCCTGGTCTCAGGCCAGTCTGATCCCCTAAGTGTGAGCAGCACAACGCCGTGAGCCCTTGTGTGTCTTCAATGACACTGAGAGCCTCTGTCCAGGGCCCAGACCCACCACCACCATGTGGCACCATCCTGTGGTCCCTCCCCTCAGTGGTCTAAGCCTCCTCGTTGCACAGGTCCTAGTAAGAATTACAGAATCACCAGTCAACTCTCTTCTAGAATGTTCTTTATCGTTACCTACCCCTAAACCCCACCTCTTGACCTCCTTTTTCTTAAGTCCGTGCCTGAGCCTCCTGTTTGAGGGCAGAAGGTTGGAAGAGATGCTTGTTTCTGCTGAAGCTCTGTTCTCTTGCTCTCAAGCCTCCAAGAGACCAGGGGCTTGGAGATGAGCTCTCTCCTGCAGCACAGATTGGGAGCTGGGAATGAATACAGAGCTCCAGGGCACATTGGGAAGATGTTGTCTGAGCATCTGCATCTCAGTACCCAGAACCAGAAACAAAAAGAGCCCACCAGGGAACCTGAGTCATCCATGTGAACAGCAGAGTGTAGTGTATGTGCGTACGTGTGTGCATG